>JAHZMT010000430.1:0-10795 GCA_027743785.1 Sinhomidia bicolor
AACTCAACCAGCGTCAGAGGAATTAGTCGCCGTCTTCTATTATGACTATCATGCGCATTTGGCTATTTATTACAGATAAAAATGGCCCTTTTGTCATACAGTCACTCGTGTTGTTCGTGCTGTTATAATAATTTTTTAAGACCTGAGCTGAACAAGATATAATCTAGCCTCTCTCTACTCATCTCTTCTTTTCCTTGGTCTTCTTCATCAAGTTAAATTTACTTTTAGTTTTTTTTTTTTGGCTTGACCAGACCAAAGAAAGAGTGAGATGAGCTAAAGCCAAAAAACTAGGAGAAATATACAGCTAGATGAGAAAAAAAAGAAAAAATATGTATATATAACGCAACAACGCAACAAAGTTGTTGTAAAATAGTACAACAAACTATAGGCAAGACAGAGACGATGATAATGTGAAGAAGGTAACAACACAAAAAGTCTTGTCAAAAAGACTTGAAGAGAGAGAGAGAAGAGAGAAGAACAAGAAAGAAGAGTTACAAGAAGACCAAGCTGAAAATGAAAGATGAGCTTTGAAGATTATTATTATTATTACATGTACTAAAACTAGCTGTGAACCTAACCAACATCCTAGCGCTTTTATTATTGTGACTATCAAGATTGGTCAAGTCAAGTCAAAAGATGAGCAGCATTGAACATGAAAGTGATGATGATGATGATGATGATGAGCAATACGTCTAGGAGAATTGTATATAAAAAAAGAAAGATGAGAAGGATTGCGATTGGACAGTCTGAAACAGATTTTTCATGGTGCTTGTTAGATAAGCGTTTTGTGGCATGGCAGTATGTATAGTAGACGAGGTTGAGGTTGGATTTTGGATGGAGCAACCATCAACGTTTTTTTTGGTGGTGGAAGAAAGAAAACTGACAAAAAAGGCTGCGCTCATGAGAGAGAGATTTTGAAGTTTAAGCAAGGCAACTAGAGAAGAAGACGAAGATGGGTAATGCAAGATAGCTTTAAAACTACATGACACAATAAAAAAGGGACATTGTTGATAAAGCTTTTCTTTCTGTGGACTGTCTCTGTCTATCAGAAATAAGACTAATATAAGCAATTATTATTATGCTACCCATTATACCAAGTGACCATCATCATTGTTGACCAGACCAGATCAGGTGAGTGAAAGAGTACACCAGATCATCAGATGAAAATATCTGGTGGTAGGCCATGACCAACAAAATAAATGAAGTAATAGGAGGATTCCTCTTGGTTCTTTGTAGTACTATTATTATTTTTTTAGATAAAGCCAGTGATAAAATGTGTAATAAATGGTATCACTCTTTGTGACACATGATGGATTTTTTTGTATGTTTGTTTGCCGACGCCGCTGCGCTGATGCTGCCGCAATCAGTTTTATTCAGCGCTATTTAAAAAAAGTCAATATGATCTTTTGTTTTTACCAAAAGAAGCACCTTATGAAATTGCAGCGTTAAAAGTGCTAAAAAGATTTTGATAAAAACGAAGAAAAAAAAACTTTGCAAACAATTTATTATTATTATTATTATTAAAAAACAAGCACAAACCTTGTTCAATGTTGTAATTCTACTACTTGTTGTGCTGACAAACATGCACTACTCGTATTATGGGCTAATATAATATATAGGAAATATGTATATGTACAGCAAAAATGTATCATTAGCGGCAAGGGAAAAAGTGAAGACAAGTCAGTCAGTCAGTCTCAGTCTCATCATGATCATTAGAGTCAAGTTTTTTTTTATGTGAATGTGAGATGAGATGCAAGCAAAAAAATGTAAAGTGTGAGCAAACATCAATAAAATAAAATATATATGCACATCATCTTGAAACATGAGCACACAATAATAGCTTTGCCATTTAATCAGCAGCTTGTAATATATACATAGGTAGATACCTCTTTACCAGAAGAAGAGAACAAGAGAGGGTTAAAAACTTGCTTTTTTGACGCTGTTGCTGCACTGATGAAACTGAACTGAAGCTTATTTATTTTTATGATGATGATGAAATTTTTAGTTTTTTAAAAACACATGCAAAAAGGTAAAGAAAAAACAGATCGAAGAGACTGCTTTCGTAAAATGAGGAGTAGTGAGCGAGAGAGAGAGAATGTGTAAAAATGTTAAAATGAGACTGAATTCTGTTTTCTGTTTAGAAATTGCCTTTTTCAACCTGTTCAACGTCATAGTCATCATCATCATCGTCATCATCAACAGCAGCACATAAACCAACATTGATAAATTTTTTGGTTGGCAGAGAGTTAAGCGTAGTATTGGTATTATATAGTATTACGCCAGTAGTAATACCTGAACATTCCATGAACTACTCATAACGATAACAGATAATATTCTCTCTGCACTGATTGTTGAGAGCACACACATTGTTGCCTTTTAAACGAGCGAGCATCAGCATGATCATTGTTGCTGCTGCTGCTGCTCTACTACTAGCACAGCAGAAAGAAGCAGAGTACTTTGTACACACACACACACATGTGCCTTTTTTAACTGATCTGTTGCTGCTGCTGTTGAAAATGATGATGATGATATTCTTTAGAGTAAAATGAGCTGACGCTGCTGTTATTGTTGTATAGGCACTTGTATACGTGCACTTTGCATTCTCAGGTCTCTGTTTAGCGCAGTAGTGCTCAATGCTCGTTGTCGTTACTCAAACAGCTATATTACATTACGTTGTACCTATGATATGATGATAACGTGGCTTAGTTAGTTTTGCTAGGTGTGTGCAGTAAAAAGTTGAAGAGTTGTGTGGTGTGCGAGTAAACTTGCCAGTTTACACAAACAGCTTATAGTTCAACAGTGGTTCTGGTGGAAGCAACAGCAGCATAACCCGAGCAACGCAGGTACCAAACCAGCAGCAGATTCTTTTCTCTTAAGCAAAAAGACGAGCTTTTCTAACTACTCTCTTCTTCCTTCTCAAGTAAGTATAAAGTTGTGCTACTGTAAAAAAAATTTTTTTTTGAAAGATGCAGGTGTAAAAAAACAATTGAAAAACGCATCTACCTGTCCATCTGTATTTCTATTCAGACCGCTTTGATATATTGGGTATTGTTGTTCATTTTATTTCTTTTTAGCTAGAAGCACTATTTTTTACTCCATGAAGAACAGAGAAGAGCATCATCATCATCATTATCATCAATAGAGTCAATATTTTATTATATGGTACATACTTACCTGCGGAGCGAAACAGTGACCACTATTTTTATTTATATACTTGTGTGTGTGCGCCTCTTGACAGAACCGAGATTCCTCTCATTACTTATTACATCACGCATTGCTGTGTATTTTTTGAGTACGGATGGATCCTACCTAAAGGTGTCTTTTTTTCATGGACGTTTGTTTGTGTGGCCAGCTAGGAAGAGAGTGTGGCTTGGCTACCCATCTTTTTTTTAAAACTCCTTTCTCCTCTCACGTCTCTGTCCTGTTACTTAAGTAAGTAATGTGGTTATGTGGTGGTGGTGGTGGTATTAGTGGACCATAGAAAACCTGCCGTAAAAAAATCTCAGACACACATACACACACACACAGCGAGAAAGAACTCACCTAGATTCCAGTCTTTGTTGCTGTTGCCATTTGGTTTTTATGGAGAATGATGATCCTGCAGCATAGTTGTTGTATTGTTGTATTTTGGAAGAGTGCGGTGATAAAAAAGTTTTTGTAGAGTGGACTAGTAGTTGCAGTGCGTGAGTTGACTACAAACGGAGAAGACTGAACTGCGATGCGGAAGCAGCAGCCACTTTTCTGGAACTGGAATTCACAGGATTTTGTTTAGTTTTTGACTGGAACATTTGAAAAGGAATTTATACATATTTTTTAAAGAAAAGAAAAGTTTTGGAATTTTTTTAAAATAAAAAAAAATAATCATTTTTTTGCCAGAAAAAAAACGATAATTTACAGTAACAAGCAGCAAAAAAACAACGTTTTTTAGTGCATGTACCTACATACATCATCCATCTTGTGTTTTTATCTTTATTTACGCACAAGCAAGCAAGCACACATTCATTACAGTATTTATATTTTATACTCGTGACAAGTTTTGATTCCTCTTGAGATTCCTGTTTTGTTGCTTCTTTCTGAAACCGTGCAGGATGTGAACAAAACAACAGTATTTTCTGATTTTTATTTGTTATTATTATTTCTTTACGATTCCTACAAAAAAAGTTAAAAGTTTGTAAGTGTGAATGGATGGATGGATGATGATGGTTTAATATGCTCCGTCATGGGATCCGGTTGGGTGCAAAGGAATGTCACGAATAATGATGATGGAAACAAAATTCTTGTGCATTCCTCGCTGTTAATACCAGCTACATCAATAAAAAGCTCAATACTAACTATTATGATGGAAAGCTGCATGGAGAAAAAAAAGTGAATTTTTTTTGAAAAAAAAAGAAAAGATTATAAATACAATACTTAAAAACCGTGTCCCATTCTTTGTGGTTTCATCATCCCGTTGTTTCTTCTCATTTCATCAGCATCATCATCATCGACATTTTATATTTTTTTGTCGTGTGTGAACGTTAATGAAATTGAAAGGATGTTACGAGTTACAGACGAAATGGATAAATTGCAGTACTAATAATACCAACAAAACGTTATATAAAAAGGAAAGGAAGATAGTTTATAATTTAAAAAAATAAACTTTTTTTTTGCTCATACGATTTTTTACACACTTTTCTCCTGCAACAAACAAACCTGCAGTATTCGTCACCACCACCTGTTTTCCTTCAAAACGATTGTATCTTCTGTTACTATTATATATTTTATCACTCGACTACTTGGCTCTTTGCCTCGTGTTTTGTTGATTACTACAACAAAGTGAATGTGTTCAAGTGTGCACGTTCGACGTTCACGACGACTACGACGCACTAACTTGTTGGATATAATATAATCCTTTGGCTGTGCGCAAAATTTCCCACGGATCTACTTTTCCAATCTGTAAGTTCACATAATTAAGTCAGTCACAATTTTTTTTACTAGCGTTCTTATCAGTACAACATCTTATACATAATATTATTTCATATGTACGTTCAGGCGGCATCATTTTTTCCGCATCTACAACTTTTAGCTCATCCCACAACTTTCTTGGTTAAATAAAAAGTAAAAACTTACAGAACAGCGCATCGCAGCATTAAAAAAAAAATCCGCATCTACAACTTTTAGCTCATCCCACAACTTTCTTGGTTAAATAAAAAGTAAAAACTTACAGAACAGCGCATCGCAACATTTAAAAAAAAAAATCAATTTCCACCTTTTACAGCATCAACCAACCAAACTAGCAAGCCAACACCAACAAATTCATTTTTTAAAATGATGAATGCTGGGCGGTGGTGGCTTCTGTATTGCGAGCAAAGCTAGTTTTCTGTCTCTATCTATCCCTTCTTGACGCCTGACGTTCTGTCAAAAGTTTTTTTTTTAAATTTAAGTATATACCTAGTATACATATTTACGTGTACCGTTACAGTTTCAGCAGCTAACAGCAGAGAGAGTGAACACATTTTTTTCTGTAATTATTATTATTATTAATAATAATAATGCTGCCAATTCGTAATAATAACGTGTGTGTGTGTACACTGAAAATCTACACTGCCAAACTTGCAATAGTACTGCTGCTTGTTTAAAATATGAGAGATTCAAAAAACTGATAAAACTAGCTTTTTTAAACATTTTGAGTTGTAGGCACCACGCATATCATAATATTATGTCAACAACATTCACATCTGGCAAGCAACTCCAAAAAAGGTGCAAAATATGTATACTAATAATAATATAATAACTTTTTTTTTCTTTAAAAAAAATGCATCTTGTTCATTCTCAAGCATGCAGTACAGTGCAGTGCAGTCACATTAATTTATATACGTATTATATATTTTTTTATTATTTCATTATTTAATTTACAGCCAAATAACATACCCATATATTACATATTGCTCACTCATTGCTGAGTTTATCACACACTCCTACACCTTATATAAAAGTGCATTCCTTGCTGCCTTTTATAGCTTTCAGTTAACAACAACAACAACGCCAGAAATAGAACAGATTCAAATACAAATACAATTTTTTTACCACCTGCTACACTATTATCATTATTTAAAAAACGACTTTATAAATTCTATTACGACTCCACCTTCACTTTGCCAACAGTAGATAGATATAGTGGCAACGGCAGCAGCTTGCACGCGTCTCTTTCTCTTTCATTTTTCTTGGTGTGATTTACTGCATATGAATTAAGCGCATGTGGCACGTTACATTAACATTACTACTAACTACACTGTGATTACTTTATTTCATCCAAAAAAAGTGAAAAAAATGTGCAATTTCAGAAGGTATTGGCTCTTCTTCTTCTTCTCTTTCTTCTCCCATCATCATCATCGTCATTTTCTGTATCACCATTAAAATGATTATGACTTTGCTCTTAAATTTAAATAATAATAATGTTATACCACGACGCTGCCTTCAACTTGACTCGAAGAACAGACTTAATGAATGAGAGAAAATTAAGAGTGAAAAAAATAATTAAAAAAGTAGCAAAGAGAAAAGTTTTTAAAAAATATATATTTTTTTCTTTCTTTTCAAAGCTTCAAACAAATCATCAAAAAAGTCATGAATTAAAGTTTTGCTTTTAAAACTATTTCTTTTTTATATTCTTTGGCTCACATTTCACATTACATGGTAATGTGCTCTTAATCTGTAGAAAAATACACACACACCACACAAAAGTCATAGTCATTATGGCAAAATGTGGTAGTGGTAAGTCAGTAGTCGCATCATTCTCTTCTAATTTTAATGCTAATGCGCAAAACGCTAGAATCAAGAATCAAGTATTATAACAGACCGGTAGTAAAAAAAAATGGCGCTGTGACTCACAGAGCCAAAATAATAATAATTATTATTAAGGATTCAGATCACATAGAAATTTTTACAAAAAAAATGCACAACAAAACAATGTGAACAACAAACGCCATATAGTTCTAGGTACATACACATAATCCTAGCAAGCATACATTTTGAGTATAATACGAGTATTATTTAAAGTGATCATCATCATCATCATAGTCGTCACTGCATTTGAATTTGAAATGAAATGACAGCCATTAAACCTTGTAGTATCAACTTCCACTTTTTTAGATGCTACTTCTACTACTGCACCAGCAGCAAGAGCAACAGGTTGTTTTTGCTGAATGTGATTATTATTATTGTTGTTGATGCTGCTGCTGCAATACCTGATTTACCTGTGCGCTGTTTCAACTTGACTGGGCTTATGTGCTGTGCTACGCTGCTGTCCATTCAATTCAGATGATGATAATTTGATGATGCTCTGCACTAAGTTGGTATAATAATAGAGAGAAAATGTAGATTTGAAACACAATTTTTTTTTCATATCTGACATTCTGATCTTGTATTATAGAGTGCACATAATACTGTAGATAGAGAGAGATTTAAAAGTAAATAAAGCTTGACTGACAAAAAAATAGTTGCAGAGTTGATGTTATATTATTATTTGCTTGTGTTGTTGCTCTGCGCTGTTAGGGGAGAGCTAGATTTTTTTAGGGATTAAAAATCTGTCATACTATTTTCACAACAATCAACATCCCCTGCAAACAATGCAGTGCGGCAGGTATGTATGTAGCAAAAGAAAAATATTGTAGTATGCCGTACCGTTTGAAAAATTCTTTTCAATTTTTTTTCTGAATATGTAAAGCAGAAAAATTGGGGATCCTGTTAAGTTTTAAAATGTGCAGTAAAATAATAATAATAGTTAAAAAATAAAGGTTCAAGGTAGAAAACAAAAATGTTATAAAATCTTTTGACAAATTACCATTTTTTTAGAGAGTTCTGATTTATTGACACCTGCCATGTGACTTTTTTGTAAACAAGATATAATAAAAAAATAAAGGTTCAAGGTAGAAAACAAAAATGTTATAAAATCTTTTGACAAATTACCATTTTTTTAGAGAGTTCTGATTTATTGACACCTGCCATGTGACTTTTTTTTAAACAAGATATAATATTCGGGAAAAATAGTAGTAGTAGTAATAATAATAATATATGGCATTTTAATTTTTGCCGACCTGAAGGTCATTGATTTTTTTTCTTCTAGTGATCATCATCTCAATTGACAGGGGGTGAATACTTGACCGAAGAATGCTACTTGATTTGGTTTTAAATTAAGTTGTCTGCAAATTCAGCTTCAACAACATCTTCGTCATCATCATCCTGCTAGTATTAAACATTATTATTGCATTTTCGGCAAAATCTAAAACAACTTTTAGAATGTTGAACAATCAAGAAAAAAAGATGAGTTGTACTTACGTAGTTTTTTCAACTTGATATGTTCATTTGATATACGAGAGAGTTGACGAATGACCAAAAAATAATGATGTGATGATGATGAGGATGACCACGGTGAGATGAAATGCACATGTTGTGTCGTTTTTTTTTCTTGAATGGAGAGAGAATGCGATTGTAATCGTAATCTTGCATACATAGTAAGCATTTCATAAAGCACACACATGAACGTTTCATAAACAAGCACAAAGAGCGAGAGAGATCGTAATAATAAGGAAAGTCAGCCGTATTCATTCAGCTGCCGGCTGCTACTGCTGCAGCTGATGGATAAAAAAGAAAGAAAGAAGAGAAAACTAGTAGTAGTAGCGTTTGTAATAGTAATAATACCTAATCAGAAAGATGATGATAATAAGCTTTGAAAAAAAGTAACACAAGTCAACAGATTAGAAAAAAAATCAAAGCCATAAGCCAAAGTGCAGATTCAAGTAATGCTGCATGCTGCTGCTGCCGCTTCTGATGATCATAATGTACCATCCTAGAAAAGTGCAAAAATATAATGCAAAGTGAANAACAGATTAGAAAAAAAATCAAAGCCATAAGCCAAAGTGCAGATTCAAGTAATGCTGCATGCTGCTGCTGCCGCTTCTGATGATCATAATGTACCATCCTAGAAAAGTGCAAAAATATAATGCAAAGTGAAATGCATTTTTTGGCCTTATAAAGTAGCAATTGAGGTGGTTGATATCAATAATAAAAAAAAGAAGACAACGCGACGTCGACAAAAGTTGAGTGAAAAAGTAGCAGCAGCAGAAGCAAAGGAGATTGATACCTAGTACAAGTTTGACTTTGTCGCTTGCTCTTCGTTTTCGTCGTCGTCGTAGTCGTACTTTGATGACAATGTTTGTGGTTTGATGGGAGCGCGCTGATAATATGCAAAGTAGTGGTATTGTAAGTAGTAAATGTAGTAAATCCTTAAAAACCCATATATCGCGCATCCTCCTCCTCCTCTTCTTCTTTCATCCAACCAACCCATCAACCCATGCAAGCACCAAAAAATTTTTATTGACAGGGCATTAACGATATAAAATGTTTGACTAGTGTATTGGATGAGTGAATGACAGAAGAATAAAAAAGGGAGAATTTAACATGAATTGTTTGAAAAAAAATGGTAATATTAGCGCTAAGCTTTTTTGTTTAAATTAGCATTTTAGGTAGTGGGTATATATATGTATGTACATATATATACCTATATATTTTATTTTTATCATAGACAGTAAGTAAAGTAAGCTTTGTAAATTTACAACCGTTCCATTTCATTCTTCTTTCCGCTCCCTTTATGCCAACTTGCTGCGAGTGAATATATAAAAGTCCGCGTCAAAAAAAAGAGAAGAGAATACAACAAATGATGATAATGGTAATGCTGCTTTTGTGTAGTACGCGCTGCACCCGGAAATGGTATTTTTAGGTATTCTAGTCAAACTTCAAACTTGACAAATGAAACGCCACAATTTTTTCGAGGGAAATGAGAGATTTGCAATAGACAGACAAAAAAGTATACATACGGTAGTAGTAGTAGTAGAAGCTTAATTTTTTTTCAGCTAACCAGCAACGGATGTGGTTTTTTTGTGGATGCTGTGCTGATGTTGATGATCAGTAGCAGTATTTTTTTTGGAAATTATTTTATGATGATGATGTGGTATGATGTTTTTATGTACTGGTGCAGTGTGCGATATTATCTTGCAAAAAAACATGGCACAACACTGCTGTTGCGTCGCTTGTCGACATGATGACATTACAAGAAAGATAACGACATGTCTGCTACTAGGTACGGACATGGGTTATCTGATTCAGTTTACAGCCACTGCTGACTGTTATTACTTGTCTGATAAATTTTTGAAAATTTTTTGAATATGATATTTACGGTTTTTAATGACATTTTTTAATTAAATTACAAAAATGCTATTGATCATATTCATCCTAAAATGGTAATGAAAAGTTATAAGGTATTTTTGTATATCCGGCTCAAAAGTATAAATACCCAATACATTTCCATATATTAAAAATGTTTACGCAACCAGAGACCCCCTTTTGTGAATTTAGTTAATAAAAAATACGCGTTTATTTATTCTTTCTCCCTTTCTATTTCTATCGTCGTCATCATTGACTTGTTAATTTAAGCAGATTCCATTTACGTTTACATCAGAGTAATGGAACATGTCCTTTAATAAAATAAATAAATAAAATTTGACAGTTAAAATATTATTTCTATTATCGTGACAGCAGCATCCGTTTAAAAATATGTCAGTACAAAGATTGCATATTAAACATTAAAATGAACAATGACAGCTCTGTTAAAGGGGGTAGCTGGAAGATTTAAAAATTGATGTATTGACAAACATATTTTACGTAATTAGCAAATGCACCTTGAAAATTAGTCCGGAAGCGTAGCGTCCAAAAAATTTTGCTCAGAATGATAATTCACCACTTAACTAAATTACTATTATTT
>JAHZMT010000431.1:0-13123 GCA_027743785.1 Sinhomidia bicolor
GTAAATTTTCATTTGTTTTTTTAAAAAATGCGATTGGAATACGGGTTATAATAGCAGCTCTTTAAAATTGACGTTAGGTATTTCCTGGTAAATATTTTCAAACTTTTAGAATGGGTTTACGTGAATAGAAGTCATTCATATATATTTTTTGCAAAATATAATAATTGTCATTACTCCATACACTTATCTTTCTCTTCTAAACGAAAGAAAGAATTATGCTAACGGTACCGGTTCAGCATTTCACCTCATTTCACTCACATGCACTATTTATCATCATCATAATCACAGTTTCATGATCATGGTTATCTTTGTTTAGATTTTAATAGCGTTATATAATAGCGCAAAACTAATAGGTAAAAGCCCATATTATATTATGGGAGCTCGTAAAACTGTGAGTTATGATGAGGTTTTGCAAAGACGAGTTTAGAGGAACTGCGCTGCTGCATGCATGCATGCTGCAAAATGAATCTGAACCAGAGAATATCATAGCAGAAGAAGAGGTAAGTCAAGTTGAAAACTCATCTTGATCAAAAAGAACACTAGAAGAGACAAGCAAAGGTGAGATAATATTAATAACTGCAAAAATGACGACATAACACTTGTCTTGTACTAGTTGTTATTCGGAACATGAGCATATTGCAGCAGCAGTAGTAGTAGTAATAGTAATAAGTAGTAGGAGAAGGCCAGAAGGGAAGAGAGAAGAGACGAGTACGCAAAAAAAGAGTGCTTCTGTCTCCCGTTGTGCAAAATAACATGGTTCGTGACAGAAGCGATAAAAAACACTGTTGATTTATCAAGCTGACATTGACGGCAGCATGTCCCGAAGGAACAAAGAGTAATACTGTGCAAACCTAGTTTGCTTACTTGAACTCGAAAATATAAAATAAATGGTACTTTTTTTAAGAAAAAAGAACTACATATAAGTTAGTATGGTCAAAAGAAGCAGCTGTAGTAGAAATGAAACCAGTAAAAAAATACAATTTAGTTTAGATAAATACTTGGTCAACAAGTTAGTACTTAAATGAAACATAAAAAACCGGCTTTTTTGGAATCGGTTTGCGGTGTGCAGTGCTGAGATATATGGTTTATCAAAAACATATTTATGGATAGTGCCTAGTCCTTATCTTGTGAAAAAAATATTATTATGCCAGCTTTTTTGGAATCGGTTTGCGGTGTGCAGTGCTGAGATATATGGTTTATCAAAAACATATTTATGGATAGTGCCTAGTCCTTATCTTGTGAAAAAAATATTATTATACCTATCTAATTTTTAAAACTATGCGGTGAAACGATTTAGGAACCAATAAGTTGCGCTTCTTGGAAATTAAAAGTTTGACATAAAGTGTCAACCTATTTTCATCCTTCACATTTGTTAGCACACACGTTGCAATTCAATTTGACTGACATTTTCAGTTTGAGCAATCTGCTAACTACAACAATACAAGTACGCTTGACCAGTTCGTAAATTATCCCTGTCCATAAAAACAAAGAGTTGATCCCTTCGTGTTCCGTTTCTTTTTCGTATAAATTTATGCATGCAGCTGCAGCATAAAAAACAATAAAAACACGCCGCCTTTTTTGGAGAACCCTCAAGTGTAAAATTTTATTTTAAAAAATGCATGCCTATGTAGGTAATAATTTAATACATTTTTCAAAGATCATGAGCCGCAGCAACAAGATCAATATTTTTTTCCTCTTTAAAAATAATATGCTGATAATGGCAATAATGACGATGGTAAATATGATAATCTCTGCAAAATCTCAAAATTTACATGTGGTGATTTGCAGCGTATGCATAATGTAGTAAAATGGCAATAAAATCATCGTTCCTTCTTTTTATATGCCTGTTTAAAATGCGCATACATACATACTAGCTATCTTTTTTGCCAACTTGATGCTTATAAAGATATGGAAGAAAGTAGGCATTCCTTTATTCATTGTTTTATACACATGCACTTAAGGATAAAAAATGCGATAATGTTTGATACATTTACATACATATAGTGAAAATGAATATTATTAATTTATTAGCTCAACAAACTCAACAACATCAGCGTTGCTGTAAAGTCCGTCAAACCATTAAATCGATATTATACATAGCGGTATGTACAATTTTATCAGGTTTTTTCAAAACTGATGACTAGTTTTTTTTCTTTCTGCTGACAGAGTCCAGCATAATAATGTTTTATGTATGTATTTCCAAGTTTTAGTTTTGATGTAAAAGTAACATTACGATAGAGCTAATGTGGCCAGTAAAATGCACTTCTTGCATGAATCACCGTTAAGAATGTGCTGATTTTTGTCGTAATCATAGTACCTTTATGCAGAAAAATCCCCATTTTCTTTTGGAAACGTTGCGAAATTACTTTCCCACACAGCAGCAAAAGCCGAAGCAGCTATTTCTTGCTGCTGCAATGAAGTTTGTTAACGATTCACGTAGAGGGCTTGACATGACGGTATATATTTTTGTCTTTGATTGCGCTGACTTGAATTGAGTATATGGCTCATCATCGTCATCATCACATTTAATGTATGCGTAGTAGTAGTTTACGATGAAGCTAAAAAGGGAAAAGGGTGATGACTTTTCATTCTTGATTCTTTTTATTCTCTTGACTTGTAATGCATTTTTAACCATGATGATGATGATGATGATAATGCAATGTAAATGTACTTAAGATATACAAACTTTATAAGAAGGAGTACAAATCAAGTACATGCTTACAGCAACAACATCATTATTATCATCCTTTTCATAACATAACAATCCAGAGCATGTTATGCTAATTTTGATTGTTTACGAGTGCACTCTGACGCTTGTTAAATTATCCGAATACGTACGTTTCTCGGGTACAGAGTAAGACTGCGTATATTGACTACATTTATTTCTGTGTGATCTCATCCCTCGGCTATTCCATTTTGAAAAGCATAAATGAAACAATGTGAACAAAATAGGCAAACGTTTTTAAATAAAACTGCTGTGTTGTTGTAGTAAAAAGTGGTGCCTACATCATCTACCCATTTACGAATATAAAGACAAGATGCAAAACTGTCACATAAAAGTCAACTCAATAAACTGCTCAAAAACACATCAGCCAACTCGTTAGTTAATCATGTTATCAACGTGAATTGAATTTGTTTTGCCTTAATTTAGTGTGTTTATATACCTGTCTGTTTATATGAAAACACGACAACGGACATTCGGTAGAATGTTCCCTTTATTTGCCAACTATAAAACTTAAGCTTATTATTACGTACACATACATGGGTATGTACCTACACACTATGCTTGCTTGCTTCCCTTTTTAAAATGCACTTAGCCTCGTCACAATTCCATTCATTAATCATGCAAAACCACATATGAAAACAGCCATTTCCTTTCTAATGACAAGAGCGTGTGCTATTTAAACGGAGATTCCAAAAAAATTTCAAACTTAATGTACTACAATACCAGTAGAAAAATACAAAAAAATGTACACAATCTCTGCGTAAAAGTTATGAGGAAGTGCATATTATTATTATTATTATAACATATGTACATTTCATTTCATACGAGAAAAAAAGGGCAGTGACCGTATCATCATCTTCTTCTAAAACTAAACCTAAACACACACAGACAAAAACATCGACACATCACAATCATCTAATCCTACTTTCTTCTCAACTCTGAATTCAACCGGCAACACAGAGCTCCATTCCATTGCTGCATACTTTCTTGATATTAAATTTGTCTTATTGCAGCAGCAGTGCTTAATCATCATCATCAACGCAAACTAATAACGTTACCTAACGTGTTTGATGCGCTTCTGAATGCAGGTAGTAGTAGTATTGAAGCAGGTAAACATAAGTTTTTTTTCTCTTACGAAAAACTGGATTTATCTTTATAGCATTCTCTCTTTTCTTCCTTCATTTTTTCTTAATTTTTACTGCTTAAAGGCAATTGTTCTAAATTTTGTAAATTACACTCCGGCAACAAGTCAGCAATATAAAGAGCATCATACATGTTTAGCAGTTTTGTCTTTGGCAATCTTCATTTCATTTTTTTAACTCTTTCTCTTTTTCCTTTTCAAAAAAAATGTTTAGAGCCTATCCCAACCAAAACATGCACACCACCACCACACAACAGCACCGCTGCTACTGATGATAATGATTGAGCTTGAACGAAAAACACAATTTAAATGCAACACGTAAAAGAATGAATGTGCAATGTACATAATATTACAACGGTACAAGTATAAATATCATCATCATGATGATGGTCATCATTCTTTTCTTAATAACTAGACTTTCATCATTACATAAAAGAATATGATTGCGGGTAAGCAAAAGCTGCAGAAAAAAATATTTAAAACATTGTTAAGTTTTATACTGTTTTTATTTTTTGAGTAGCCATAATTTTCCAAAAACTTGCTTTTTCTCTTTTTCCATTTTAATAACTTTTCCCTCCTGCCTTGAAGCAGAGGATATTTTTTTAAAAGAAGAGAGAAGCTGACTTGCGGGTATCGTAATAATCTCCCAGCTTTTCTTCCTTTTCTACATTTTATTTTTCGATGATGATGATCATGACGATTTTATGATGGGATGCTAACGCTGATTAACACCAAGACTGATTTTCATCTTCATCATCACACTGAAAAAAACAACATAGTTCTTTTGCAAATTGTGTGCGCTTTACTCTATCTACCTCTATAAGCATTTTGTCAGGTGCACACATTGCATGGACATTTACATACTTGATATGATGAAACCAACCGTTTCTCCTATATTTTATTACATATATAAATATCAACGTGCCATTCTCATCATCTTGCAAAGAAAGTTTATTAAATTGGTAAAGACGGTTATTGTGCCTTTCCTGATAATCTGATGATGATGATAATGATGATACGGTAAAAAAAGGAAAGAGACTATGGGTATGGATGGATAGGTGGTAAAGAAGAGAAAAAAATTATTCAGTAGCAATGAGTAGCTTTGTTGTTGATGATGAAGCTGATATAGCTATCAATGGGCAGTGTTGAGACTTGTGGCGTGTTTTTTCTCGCTTAAATCAAATCAGTCAGTGAGCGCCTAATATTGTACTTTTGTATTAATTCCTATCATGCATGCGTGCGTGGAGAATGATGATGACGATATGATAGCTTTGATATGATATACTGATCGGGGTATCGTAATAATCCGGTTTTTCAACCAGAAACACCTTCTCTTCTTCATCTTCCTTCTTCGTCAGGTATGCTGCTGTTGTTGTTGTTGTTGTTGCTAAAACTGCACTCCCTCTGCGTATAAGCAAATTTTTAGTCACAAAAGGCAACGTTGCACAAGTATTTTTTTGGTCTGGTCAATGAATATCCATATCCATGAATCAGAGTTGTTGAAGAAATCAACGGTGATATGATGACGCTGATATGCAGCTAGGATAATTGGCAAGAGGCAATTCAAGGGAAATGTCTATAAAAAGTATAATAATGTCTGCTTTTGATTTGATGATATTAACGATGAAGACGGCGATATTTTGATGGCGATAGAAAGAGAAGAAGAAGAGTGTGATGGTGGCGAGGCGGAGGTGAGGTGACTGACCCGATCTCTTTTTATGTCTGTATGTATACAACTTCTCACTTAAAAACCAAGTACCTACTACTATTACTACTATCATGTATTATCTTATCATCAACATCATCTGTTTTTTTATCATTATGCAAGAGTTTTTTTCGGTAGCACACAACAGTCTTCGACAGTAGGGGAGGAAGTAAATAATAACCAGGCCCACACTGACTCACCTGCAGTTTTACTTTGCTCATCTGCCCATGCTCCTCTTTTTTATTGCAGAAATAAAACCGAGGAAAAAAAGAAGAAACAATGGAACTACCTCTTCCAGGTTTTGCTCTTTTTTTTTACCGTTATCATTGTTGTGCATTTGACCCAATGCATGGTAGGTTTGGTAAAACAAGAAGAAGAAAAACTGTACACATTGAATTTTTTAACTTCCTTTTCGGAGATGATAATAAAGGCATGTTTTTTTGTTTTTGTTGCCGTTTTACTAAAAGAATTTTTTTTATATCGCAGTAATGAGCTTGGAGAATGCATGCGATGCGTGTATTCTTTGGACATATTACGTAGTTAGGTTTATCATTGCGTATAAATTAAAAGTCATTGCTGTGAGTACTGCAACTCTAGTTTGCTAGTTTTCTTTTTTTGCAAACAACAAAGTCGTTACCGCCGCGGATCACTGCTTATTTATCCACTAAATAACGTCGTCTCACCACCACCGCCGCTCCTCTGGTTAAGCAAGATTTTTTCGAGTAAAAACCATGAAAATATTTCTTGATGTAGGTAGAGATTATTATTATTATTGTTACGTTTTGTTTGTGAATGTGAATTCAGCAGGAGAATAATGGGAGCGGTGACGAATAAAAATGTAAGGAGTAAATAGTACAATAACATGTAGGTACTCATAGTCATGATGATGATATGAAATACTACTACTACTACGACGAAAAGACCGGCGGTTGGCTATTCGCTATATGTATAGGTATGTATGTTAAAGACATTTTTTACGTGTTCCTCTGTTAATGAGCACCTGACGGGGAGCTTTATGATGATGAAAAGCACCAGTTTTCTTGTGGAAGGAAAACACGTAATATCGCAAAATAAATAGTGAGTTGTAGTGTCGCCTTGTTGTCTGGTTTCATCTCTCATTATCCCCATGTATGCATTATTCGAAATAAAATGATGATGACAATGACATCACGTCCAACTTCTAACGCCATGCCGGGCAGCTCAATGAAAGTATTTTTATTGATACGCGAACTACAAAGTAAGTCCGTTTTACTTGCTACTACTCTATAGTAGTACATGTATCTTTTTTGTCAAGCCTTTTTTATTCTTTATTCACGTTTTTGATCTACCCAGTTTCAGGTTTTGATGCTGCTGCTCACTGTGCATAAAAACTTGCCATCAAAATCGATTGTTGCTGTTGGCTGTTGGTTGCTGTGATCTTGCAGACAATCGACATCCTATACGTTTATAATAAAAATGGACATGTGAAAAAAAGTAAATGCCGGAAAGTGAATTAGAGAAAAAGTGTCATTGACAGTGGATAAAAAAAAGTCAAACAAAAAATCAACTTCAGTTCACCGGCCGGCAAAAATCTAACAAACCATCTCTCTCTCTCTCTGTTCTTTTTCCCCTCTCATTGATTTGCTCCACATAAAAAATCATTTTTTTTCATTGTCAAGTGTACTGTATATAAAGTTTAAACGAGATCAATTCAAAAGTCTATGTCGTGTCTGTTTGTTTGGATGCTATCGCGGTGACTTCACCTGTCGAAAATGTCAAACACACTCATTGAATTTTGAGTGGGTAAAGTGGCAAATCAGCAGCAGAAAAACTAGGTACACGCATTGTTTGTTCTGTATGAAAAAAAAAAACAAAAGGATGGGAAAAATTATGTGGATGAGCAGAGAACAGTAATCAATGCATCATCATCATCATCATGTATCATCCTGCTCTACTCCTGCAAATCGTTCTTCTAACAAGAAATGCAACTGGTCACTTACGTACACATCAAAGAGAAGAGTCACCTTTATCCCCTGTCAATTTGATTACAGTAGTCATCCAACCAATCTGCTATATAACACGCCTGCCTTCTGCTTGATTTGACTTTTTGATCGTAATATATTTATTTCGTCATTGACTCGACTAGACATCATCATCATCATAGTACATGGTATAAAGCTTAAGGATGTAAAAGGTATGAAACTGACAAAGTCACACACAAAGATCATCTCACTGATACGTTTTTGGCTGGTAGAAATTTTTTCTTTTATAAAGTTAACGGGTAAAGTACAACATCAAACACTTTAGCTGAAAACCTCAAATTGCTCAACTTCAACTTATCAAAATTCATCGATAATACCACTTATTTCATGAGGGCGTTCCTATTTCCTATTCCACTTACACTTTATAGCCATATCATCATCATTTTTTCGGTCATGTCAAGAATGTAAATATTTTGACTGTAACTGAGTTGACTCTGCTGCTGCTGCTGTTGATGTTGCAGCTGCTATATTTTGTATAAAATTGCGGACCTCTAACCAATCCGTATAAATATATTTTGTTTTATAAAAACCCATACCAATTTACTTAAATGCTTATTATTAGGCTGCCCAAGCTGTCTAGAAAAATTCAGATCAAAACTATCTCTCGTTTTAGTAAGCAGGCCAAAGAAACAGGAATTTGTCAGACAATGATGATGACGGCAAAATAGTATAGGTCTAGTAATCTACATACTTTTGCAATTTTAGATACATTACGTGCTCATAAAATACAGGAGACGATGATGGGAAATCATTTTTGAACTTTGAAATAGTAACTTTAATATGCAAACAACATATAAATATTACTACTACTCTGTACATGTAGCACAGAAAAATAGAAGTCTTTACATGGACTATTTTTTTCTTGCTTAACTCGTCAAATTACAGTCGTCAGGTAAAAGGTATAAATAATAAATGGATTGAATTACTCGACATTTACTCATATTTTTTTTATTTCTTATTTCATCGTGCACAGCATTGACTTGCGCCTCATTTGAGTTGAGTGAAAAGAATGAATAGTATAAATACCAAACCAGCTGTAATAGAAATAACTTATCTACTTATCTTTGGCTAAGTTGTTGAGATAAATATTCTATTTTATTTATTATTTTTGTGGTATTGTGACGGATGACTTGAGCGTGAATGATGTTGATAAGCTCTGGCAAAACAATGCACGTTCTCTGTTGTTGTGAACCAGGAGTGGTATTGTGACGGATGACTTGAGCGTGAATGATGTTGATAAGCTCTGGCAAAACAATGCACGTTCTCTGTTGCTGTGAACCAGGCAATAAATAAAAAACTGCAAGAAGTTGAAAGCTGTATGTATGCAGATTAGTAAAGTATACAAAAAGAAAATGAAAAAAAAGTCAAGCATGGAGCTCTGAGCTACTCCCTTGAATACTTACTTTTAAAACAATGCAGTAATAACAGTCAAGAACAGTAACAGTAATGGTATTTCTACTACTACTACTATAATCTCAACAAGCGGAATAAATTTTTGTTTTAGCTGCTGCACTAGTTGTTGTTGATGTTGCAGTTTTTCTACTTTTGCCACTTGGCCATCATCATCATGTTCGTCATCGTACAAAAATGCATCACTCTGCTCAATTGAGAAAAGCTTAATTTCGTTTGATAGCTTTTGTCTCAATTTTGTTTTACATCATGTCAAGCGATAAAATATAAAATGGTGAAAATGGTATTGGTAGTAGTGCAGCAATATGGTTATTACTATAAATATAATAATAGGTATACCTACACACACCAACCAATACGACAAGTAATTCATCTTCTTTGATAGTACCAGAAGTTGTGACCACTTTCAATTGAGTCAAGTCCCAATCATTCTCTGCTGCTGATTAGGAATGATGATGAGCATAAAAGAATTGAGAAGTGAAGTAGAAAAAAAAGAAACTAGATTTGCAAATATTTTTATCGGAATGGCTATGTACTTATTATTATGTACAATCTAATGATGTGTGTTCACTCAAGCCATTTACATACGTTCTGTCTGCTGCTGTAGTAGTTGCTGCACTAGTTTTACTGGCAACTTCTTTTTCAGTGAAAATAGGAAACAATAAAAAAATCAATATTATAGAAAGAAACACAACGACATTATAACAAGTACATGCACCTTTTTATTGATAAGGAACACTTGTTGTTGCGTTTTTTTCAAGATCTAGTTCATTGTTATCAAAAAATAATATAGGAATGGCTATGTACTTATTATTATGTACAATCTAATGATGTGTGTTCACTCAAGCCATTTACATACGTTCTGTCTGCTGTAGTTGTTGCTGCACTAGTTTTACTGGCAACTTCTTTTTCAGTGAAAATAGGAAACAATAAAAAATCAATATTATAGAGAGAAACACAACGACATTATAACAAGTACATGCACCTTTTTATTGATAAGGAACACTTGTTGTTGCGTTTTTTTCAAGATCTAGTTCATTGTTATCAAAAAATAATATGTATGCAAAATGACAAGCTAGTGCGACTAGTGCGAGTGTGTTGATGGTGTGTGGTGGCAAAATGTCATGAGCGTATGTGAAGTAGGTACGATATTGTGTATATGATGCTGTCGCTTGTTAGGATGATAAGAAATGTGAAAATTTTATTATGGAAAATTTAATAAGAAGTATTGTACATATATGTGGAGAGAACTATATTTTTTTCAAAGTGTGTCTGACGGAACTAGATCACTCTCATTGAATGATGATGATGAACTTTACAGTTTTTCCTCAGTTTTCACTACGTCTTTTGTTTTTCCACAGATTGTGGTAAAATTGAAGGAATGAATGACCGCAGGATAATTATTAATAATAAGAAGCAGAAAGCTGAGAATATCAGTGTTGTTCCTTGTCTCATCATTGTATATTGCATCTTTTAACAAGTTCAGGTGTAAAAAGCGAAAAGAATGCAGATATCTAATATAGGTATGTAGAGTAGAAGTTGCAAAAAGACTGTTTGTTCTAATTACACTTGGCATAAATTTCCTGGCAATTTTTTAATGAATATGACAAGAAGAAAATCTTTGTTTGCACTATGTAGGCACTCTACGATTACTGAGTTCCTTTTGACACTGCTGTGTGTATAGACATTTACGACGTGGTTTGCAATAGCACTTTTGGGCAAACTACCTGTCTGAGATCTCAGAAATTACAGATTTAGATGCTATATAATAGATTCTGATTTTGTGTCGACACATTCAACTACAAACGTATAAGTAGTTTACTTTTTGCGCTTCCTGTAAAGTTCAAAGTTCCAGTTGGTAATAAATTACAAGTACAATAATTGTTCGACTCAATTTGTCAAAAAACTAGCAAACGCAAAATTTTCTGCTACTGTTGATTCATTTTCATTGTGCTGTTATTAATAATAGTAAGTACTTTAGCAAAAACTCATTCACATGCAAATGTTTCAACAGGTTTGATACTGTGAAAATAAATGATAATTTATTAGTAGTGCCACACACATCAAGCGCCTAATGACCAGTAGTCGTACTCTCCAATCAAGGACATTGGCGACACATACAAGTGCCACTTTTGCTAATCATTGTCGTTGTGGGGTCTCTCTACATTTTTGACCACTCACAACAACAATCAATGCTCACTGGTAACTATACGGTAAAAAAACATGATTTTCCAATTTAGTGTAGTATACAACATAAATTGCTATAAACATGTGTACAGCTCTCTATCAAATTATTATTACAACGAAATTCCACTTATTTTTCACAAGTCAAATTTCTTTTACAATGAGCTATGTATAGATTTACACGTACAGCGTACCTACTATATTTCATACCTGATCATGTCATGTGTCTCTTTTTGCATAAAAATGCGAGTAAACTGAATTTCCTTATGAGAATCAAGTGTGCAATGCCAGGGGCAGTTGTCACATTTATTTCCATACTCATTTATCCTCGTCTCATTCAGTTTTTTTCAAGAGTTTGTTTACATTTTACCTTTCGGCAGGTCTCTCGCCCAGTAGTGCTAATCAGCTAGCCAAACTATGCACAACGAAGAAAAAAAACTAAATTACGCATCTAAATACTGACTGAGAGCGGCACAACAACCAGAAAAAAAATAACTGCTCCTCTTTTTAAATACTTTTTTTTGTATTAATTCACCCAGTAAATATAATTTAAGTATATTAGCATCAATCATGTCTTCTTTCAAGTGTACACAAAACATTTACTGTTTTTGCGCTTGTGCTTACACTGTTGCGCTCGCTCGCTCTCCTAAAAAAACTTGACTGGTAAAGTTGCTTGCTTTGCTAGTGGTAGTAGTAGCGCTGCGGTAGGTAGGTCATTTATTATTGGTAGTAATCAAAAGTCATTACCATTCATTGAATTTATTCTCACAAAAAATTATAGGTACTACACAAGACATGATGGCTGAGGTATTATTATTTGGAATTTTATACATTTGTCTCTCAGCACCATGTTGTTATATTACCTAGCTATTTACCTGTTAACGTTCCATATATTATTGCTATTACTGCGACGAGCAAAAAAAGTCTTGTCCAATTTATCGGCAGTTGTTGTAAAACTGACAAGAACTTGTATAAAAAAGACAAGTTTTATAATATTATATATTACTACACACCACACAAAAAATAGCATGCACACCACCAAATGCCACGACACAAAAGTCGCTTTCTTTAGTTGAGAAAAATAAATAATGTAACTACAATTTTTAGTATTTTAATGCGGTGCTTAAATGTTTCTTGTTGCTGGTCTTTTGAAGCAAAAACAAAAGTGGAGAACTAAAGTACCAAAAAAATCGACTGTAATCACTTCCTTAATGCTCAATTCACAGAGCAATAAAATGGACTGAGAAGAAGATGAAGAAGAAAAAGCGACGCAAATGATTTCAGCACATTTATTTAAATGATGATGAATAGAATGACATTTACTGGTACGAAATACGGCAGAAAAGTGGGAGAAGTGCGGAAAATCATGTCGAATCGCGGCAGGAATTTTACCTTACAATTTTGTACATATACATACATACAAACATACACGCAGCTACATTTCCAACTTGAACAATGTTGCTGCAAGAAATAAAACTTGGCAAAAAATGTCAAGTGTAGGTAGATGATATGTTGTTGTTTCTGCTGTCGGCCATAATAAACCAAGGACCACTAGTACTACATGAGTAGTAGTGAATTCTAACAGTGAAAAAATTTCAGCAAACAGGTAAACTTTTGTGGTATTAGGCAAATTTGTCTAGATTGTATTGTTTACTATCTTTATATAAAAGCAGTTTTTAGATTTTTTTTGCAACTTTTTATCAAAACTTGAAACTATGTTTGCAGATAAAGAAAAAAAACTTTTAGCGATTTCCTCATTTGCAAAATTCTTTGGAGAGCAGGAAAGAATACAAAAAATCTACATTGTTTCATAAATGGCAAAAGATTTTTATTTTCTTTTTAGTAGTTTGTTTTTTTATAGAAGTTTCAAGTAGAAATTATACACTTTGTTTTTTGTTGTTGAGTTTATTTCTTGCGGAATTAAATCCGTTGCACAT
>JAHZMT010000432.1:0-14596 GCA_027743785.1 Sinhomidia bicolor
GTAATCTGACACGTTCTGTTGTCAGCGATTAGGCAAACGCTATTATTATAGGTTGTGTAACAGATTGGCAACGTGTATTCTGTAAAAAATCATCATCATGTGTAATAATATCAATCCCGCTTTAATGCGGAGAAAGTTTGGAAAACCTTTTTTTTAGCTAAAGCTTATTTGTTTCTACTTATCACTTGTTTAAGAGGCGAAAAAGGTATGGGGAAAATAATTGGTGGGATGCGCCAGCACGCACGTTTATATATACTGATGATGATGATGATGATGAGAGATAATAGAAAAGAGTTTGTCGAAATTGGATACACGCATAAAAAACCATCAATACGCTATACTAACTAAATGCTAAATTGCTAAGCAAAAAGAAGTGATATCTTGAATATCTTTTTTACAAGTAAAAAAACAAACAAATGTTTTGATAAAATGTACTACTGGAAGTTTGAGAAACGAGGTCAGGTGTAGCTTATATTCTTGAGAGCATGGAAATATCGTTATGAGTTTGACAATTTAAAAAACAAATGTCGTCTTACATCCTGTCCCTTGTTTACAAGACACTTTTCTCATTTTGAACATTTTTCTTCCGGAGACTTGTGCTTATTTGCTTTATCTATTTATGGAAATTATTCACAGTCATGATTTGTGTTCATAATAAAAATAAAGTAGCAGTTTTTTATAAAAATAAAGTAGCTCACGTGTATTTATGTACAAGGGAAATATGAACGAGGTGTGTGTCTTGTGTGAACTGTTAAACAAGTGATATCAATAGGATAAAGGTAAAGTTTGTATACAAAGTTGGATTTGCAATGTGGGTAGGGGAATATATGTAAAGGAGCCCATCAAACGGAAAATATTGCTGACAATTTGTAGAACATCACCACCTTGCTCACCTGCCAACCATCGACACAAGCAGACCTTTTGGTTTTTAGGTTTGGATTGTAAACATTATAAATGCTGTTTATAGGAACGTATTTCATAAACTGTAGTTAAACCAATCTACTGGGCAACGACTTTGTGTGTTTAAATCCCTGACGAAAATGTTTTAAATGCCACTGTCTAGTATACCATGTTACTGCTACGAGGACATTTAGCCAACCAAAATTTTGTCAACTTGTTTGTAGATATAAAGCTTACAGCAGAAAAGGTAGATTACCCTTCTGCTGACTTACGTGTGGATGAAAACTCTCTGGAGGACAGCCTCGCCTTATCTCCCGATCGTCGTGGGAACGATGAGTCAATGTAAGCATACCCTCCACTGCTTCCTCCATGGGTGTAACTTGCTCTGTCCATTATTGGTCCTGTGGCAGGATTCTGGCTTCCACGTCCCTGGTTTACATTTTTAAATTAGAAACATTATGGTCCGTGTTACAAATTGTAAACAATTTTTGCAACCAAATGAAAGCGCATTTCTTTAATCTTAGCATAAAACTTAATCATTGACACAACTTTCCAATTAGCAAAGAGAAATTGAACATTTTTTTTTACAAAACCAAACTAAATGTATGTAACTGAAATGTATGAAAACTAGCAACGCGCTGGCATTTCCTGATAAGTATGGCCCTTAATTCAAGTTATTATTATTATTATTATTATTAACGCCATAAAGTTTGCAGCAACTGTTTTAAGCAGCCAATTAGCCCAGACGGCACGTATTCTTGTGGCCCTGATTACGTCACGACTTGGCATCTTTCCTACTAACCAACTACCAACATACTTGACTAGTAAACAAACCATCATTACCGTTGCATTTCAAACTGAACCTAAAAAGGAATTACACCTTTTCATCATTTCTAACGGTCTCCAACACTGCTCATTTCGCTACGCATTTCCTCGTTTTCAGAAGCCTTTCAGTTTTATGCTCATGTTTATTGTGAATTCCATCAACTTTTTCTTTCATTGTGTCCTGCCGCTGTTTAGCAAATAACACTAACAGATATATATAGATTGCATGATCAAACACCCTAAAAAGCTCTCTCCCTCTAGCACTTTCATCATAATCATAAAAATCCCTCGTTACTCTTTCCCATAATCTTTAAAAACAGAAATCTTGCTTTTTCGTCAAGTCATTTATCTCCTTAAAATGTGATGTGTTCACTCGTAATACTTTCGTACCAATTGACACGCTTCTCTCCTCTCCTCCCCACTTTATGCACCTTAACGACACCGCAAGCAAAGTCACTAAAAAATTTTACAACAAAAAAAATGGACACCCGCAGCAGACCACACTACTGCCACTTACCAGCGTCCAATCAAAGTCATCTTGCTGCTCATTTGTCCAGTCGCAAAGACCCCCATCAAACGTGCAATGGCCAGGACACTGGTCCGCTGTTTTGAACATTACGTCATCAATGGCAATGAAACCCCGGTAGCGGCGACTTAACTGTGATGGCTCTCGGGGGATACCCTCCAAGTAGATCTACGCGCAAACAACAAACGCATTAGAGAGAGAGAGAGAGAAAAAAAATGGTGAGAAAGGGTTGAGCACAAGAAAAGTCAATTAAGCGTGAAGATTTACATTTATGGGGAGGAAAATGGCAGAAAAAGATAAAGGAAAAAATGTATAGCATGAGGAAAACACAACATCAGCAGCACGGTGGCACACACACACACACACACACACATGGAATGTCATTAACAAGAGTTGTGTGCTTCAAGTTACTGTTATGGATGCATCTAGGCATAATATAAAGTCATCATTACTTCCTTCCTTTCTCTCTCTCCCTCTCTCTTTACGCAGCAACAGCAACAGTGCTGTTGTGGTCAACTGCTGCCAGCGATGGTACAAATTTTTGTTTTTTTTTCGACATGACCTTAACCTTAAAGTGATGATGATATAAAGAAAGTATCACTCAAAAATAAATAAATGTCATATCATCAGCGGAATACTACTACTACTGCCTAGGTATCCAACTTTGGAGGAAGTATAGGAAAAATTTTGAAAAACAGGAAAAACAAATTATCTTCTTTTTTTTGGTAGAGGTAACGCATGATTAGGTACAATGAGCGGCACAGGAAAAGACGTCACAACAACACAAAAAGACTGAATCAATGTCAAGGACAAAATGGTTAATATTGTCAATTATTGTCATGCACGAGCAGTGAAAGCACATACAGTTTTCTCAAAAAAATTCCCTTTGATTAGATTCTCTACTATTTCCGTTTATTGTCAGAAAAGAAAAAAGTCAAGCAAGACTTAATGAGACAGCCAATTGAAAAAAATCAACACTTTCAACTACTCCTGCTTTCATTTCGCTTCTTTTTCACCGTGTGAATACAATAAATGAATATTTTGAAACTACTGGTTTACACGGAAAAGGAAAATGAAACTGACAAATAATAAATAATCTTGTAAACATTCGACAAGTTATACGAACAGCACGTGAAAATTTTTTTAGAGAAAATACATGTTTATTGGTTATTAACATTGACACTGGAGAAGGTCATCATCATCATCCTCATCACAAATGCAAAAAGGAATACATACACACACATTTTTATTATTATATATTAAGTGGCACGCGGCTCGCTCATCATCATCTCCAAGTTCATCAACCATTATTATTATTATGGTCGGTACATGCAGCTGCTGGAAGAGAGAAAGCCAAGAGCAGTCAAAGTCACACAGAAAGTATTATTGACCTTGCACTTTTCCTCACAGCAGCAGCAGCAGCATCTTTGTCGTTGTCATCAACGTTTTCATCTTGTTTGATGACTGTTTGTCGCGGTGTGGTTCTGAAGTCAATTTACTTACTTACTTACTTACTAACTTACTTACTTACGTACTTACTGTTGCTACTTGAATGTATGTATAAACCACCAATGAATTGAGTGGCTTTTGCACGATTCCCAATCTGCCTGTCAAAATAAGGCAGACAGTCAGTCAGCAGCAGCAGCAGCAAAGGACTCTTGCTGAGACTGCTACTTGTTTTGGGTGTCATTTGTAAAAAGTACAATTGCACATGAAATGCTCCTACTACTTCCACGCCTACAACGATGTAAAACTGTAATGAATGTCCATCTGTCATGATTTCATGTCATGTCGTAAAAGAGCAAGTAAGTTATGTAAGCAAGAAGAAGAAGTGGATCCCTGCTAGTACTACACATTTACTACCACTGCAACTACCTACTAACGGAACAACTACAACCACAACAAAGACACACGCAACGGCAGCCGTAACGACAACAATAACTTACTTTTTTTTTCTAAAGTAACAAAAAATAAAAATCTACAATGAACAACGCAACGGCAAAAAAAAAAGAATGCAAAGGTTTTTTTTTTCACCGTCACCATGGCATGCATGCATGCATGCTGGCATGTGTGCAGCAGCAGTGTAATCTCGTGTGTGTTTTTCTTTGCACTTATTCTTCGGTTTTTTTGTGTTTTCTTCTCTTGAAAAAAATACGCTTTCATACTAAAATCTACTGGTCATTTATAAACAAGCGCTTCTGTTTATATACCTAAGTATGTAATAATGCATTAGATAAAGCCAAACAAAGATGGCCTTCTTTCTTTTATTCTATACATTTTTTTTTTGGAAAAAACTTTTTATTATTAGCAGCGTTATACGCTGCTTGCTGCTGTGCCTGGGAAAGAAGTTGGCTATAATAATAATAATAATAACCATAATAATATTTACGGTGTTGTTGTTGTTGCAGCTTAATATTTATTATTAGTGTTTATATATTTTTTTCTATTGCTACTACCTAAAAGGAAATATTTTTGCAAGAAAACAGTACTAGTAGCAGCTATAATAATAATAATAATAATAATAGCATATCTCCATAAATGTAACAGTAAAATATATTGCAAAGCTATGAATTCGTAAAATGTATGTACGTAGTCCAATAATAGGTTTCCATGTTGACCATAGAAAAGGATAATAATAAGTTGCTCTCTACATGTTCTTCTTCTGCTCTAGTGGTTGTGGCACGGCACTGGCAATCATTAAAGAGACTACCAACCACTACATACTTCACCACATAACGTCATTCATTGTTGCTGGGCGAAGGGAAAAGGTTTTGACTGACCCTGCACATTCTTCCATGAGGAAGAAGATTGCAATTTATTTATTTTTTCTCTGTCAATTGTTGTGTGTGTTTATAAAAAACAAATTTAATGCACAATTTAATAAACAACATGAGAAGATACATGTAGGTACCATTGAAATCATAAATTGTGGAGGGCATGCATAAATTTTTCAAATAAACTTTTGTTTATAATAAATGCTAATTTTCCTTGTCTTTTTTCCACATGAATGGTATAAAGGGAATGATGACGATGCCGATGATGTTGATGTGGTTAGATTTAGAACTTTGATGACTATCTGGTCATGCTATACACAGTATTGTTATCGATTGCACTTTGGAATCTGTCATTGTCCGTGCCCATTATCCTTGACTTTATACACTACACCCACTTGTTCCTCCTCCATTTTCCCTTCCTCATCGACAAAAACAATATTCTAGTGTAAGCACTCTGGTTGGAGAGGACAAGCGTTTCTTTTTTCTTGTACTATTTCTCTCTAAGCAGTCAAAGTAGCTTGCAAAAGCAGAGAGAGAGAGAGAGAAAAATGCTAGCTTATTATTTTTTTTTCTGGTATCCAACTGTGTCAAGCCATTACTACGTACTTGCTTGAGAGTCAGCCAACATCAAAATGACATTTTCATTAGTCCATTGACAAGATCATTTTTATTTCATATCTTTTCTGCTCTGAGTTCTAAACACTGTTGAGCTGAAGAAAAGACAAGCACGCTATTCTACATTTTTTTCTCTCTGTCTGTCTCTCTCATTCTTTTTAGCTTCCCTAGACACACTTTCAATTGAGGAAATATAATGGTAAAAATAAGGCAGCTAAATGAATGAAATATTTTTTTATATGCTGCTTTTTTTTCTTTCCATGAAATAATTTTATTAGCAAAACTATCATGTACACATTTCTTGCAATCCGAGAGAGAGAGAGAGAGAGAGAGAGAGAGAGAGAAAAGGTTGAAGGTGAAAGTAAATCAGTAGAAATAATATCATAAATAAAAGTACTGCACATACATAGTTTTGTTTAAACAACAATCGAGATCAAGTGCAGAATTCACAGAAACATAATACATATTTGCGAGCTATATTAATTTGTAAATGTGCTAGTGATACATTTTTCCAGTGCCAATTGATAACCGACATTTTTCTTCATTCTTTATGAAATTATTTTGCCGCTCTGTTGCACTCCCTTTCTGTTCAGTTATTTAATTGGATGGGGGAATGGTGGCGGAGGAAAAAAATTTTTTTTTGTAAGAAAACAAAGACTTCATGAAATAAATGAAGAAGGGAATGAATTCTGCCAAGAATTTGAGAGAACACCGAGTTTTTTTCTTCTTCCTTACCTGATGAGGATGTCGGCAAGTATAGACCACCTCGGCTGTTCTCCACTTGCCATCGGTTGAGTCTCGAGTTTCCCAGAGAACAACATCCGCACCGTGATCGCTTTCCCTGTTTAGCTGGCCCAGTCCACTGTCAAAAACGTAGCGTCCTTCGGACTGAAGAATGGGATGAAGCAAAACCCTCATTTTCTCGGGACTGAGACCGGATAGAGAATATCTGTAAAGGGCATTATTATTTTGGACATTATTACACGAGTATAATAATTAGTATAATGAAAAAGTAATTTGCTAATTAGCAAACATATTACATTCACGTTATTATTATTGTTATTATTATTATTATTACATACTACAGAAAAAGTGTCGCTAAAACAAGATAAGGAATTACGCCGCCTCTATATATTTCTCGGATGTCATTGGCCAGTTTTTTCTTTTTCAACAAAACTGGGCTACCTGATGCGCTTGACTAATCTTTGATACTTGTTTACTTATATTTATATACCAATTTATACAAGGAAAAGGAAATGGATGTTTTTTTTTAAACTGAAGCAAGGCCATTCTTTTTTCCGTATTCCCATTTTTGAGAAAAGACTAAACCAATCCTTGGGCATGTTCTAGTAATTTCATATTTTACGACTTTTCGCAAATTAAAACGTCAAACTGTAAAAACGACATGAGAAAATAGCAAGCAAACGGCTTATTTCTGTCAATGTACATAATATATAATTGATCAGGTTCCCAGAGAGAGGGTGATCTTTTGCACGGAATTGTTTTTATGCGAAAATCTTAATACGCATTCATCACGATGAGATTTTGCGAACTGGTTATATAAACTCCTCGTGGCACTTTTAATGCCAGCTGAATAATATACATACATACATTTAAGCTGGAAATGGATCACCTTGAACTTGGCTGGAAACTATATGTATGTTTTACTGGCTGGATTGGTATTTGGTAGAGTTGCCCTCTGGTTTTGTCATTTTATTGACGACATAAAAAATGTTCAACTGACTGGCATGCAGAGAACGAAGAATGTATTATGTATTTCAAGCGGTATGATTATGACACGATGGCATTCTATGAATCCACTACTGCGGCTTACTTTCACAAGAATAATTTTGTATCACAGTTATGTACTTACGTAAGCTAGTAATTTCAACAAAGTCATTATTTCATGTTGCAGTAAGCCACTGAGAGAATTACGACGTATTATTATTACATGTGCAGACGAAAGTTGTCAAGAAAATAGGATTTTTGCTTGAAAGATGATTTAGATAATAATCCGGCAAGCAAACACATACCTACCAACACACAATGAGGCAAGCAGCAGCGTTGTTATAATAATGTGAAGGTTAACTGCATTTGCTTTTGGTATGCGATAGGTACATTAATATGCTTTAAAAAGTGGGATAATTTGGCAACATACTTGAAAGAAAGGCATCCTCCAAGCGCGGATGTTGGTGGATGCACTGGTCCTTCCAGCACGGCACTTTGGGACGATCGACCAGAGATGTTGGGGATTTGGGATGTTTCAAAGACGATGTAGCCACCTTGTCAAAAAACATAGCATACATTCATACTCATTTTTATTTTATTATTTTTGCGGTCACTTTGACTGTGTCATGACCGGTGCAACAGCCCGCAACTGCTGAAAAAAGTTGTTGTTTTGTTTCACCTTCCTTGTCTTCGTTTCCATCTTCGGCGGGTCCTCCAATCCAGTTGCTGTTGAGGCCATGGGATATTTCCCACTGCAGTGAGCTGAGATTGCTGTGTGCCCATCCACAAAGTTCCGGCTCTTCGCCCGACCCAAAACTGCAGGAATCTGCTCCTACAAGCCGTCCATAAGACCGAATCCATCCGACTATAACACCTGATGGGAATCGTATCCCAGACCCATTGCATTTAGCCTAAGTGCTGTTGGCCAGCTTGTTACAACACAAATTCCCAACACCACCGCCCAAAACGAAAACAACACGACGAAATACGGGACAACAAAGAGATAGTAGACAAAGAAGGCCCAAAAAAAACACCCGGGTGCTCATCACCAGAATCTTCACCCAAAACCATACTACTACCCGCATCTACGTTTTTAAAAAATTGACCGCCACATAAAGCATTAATTATATTCCAATTTCCAAATCCCCACATTTACTCCGAGTAACACACTTGTAAAGTATGTCATCATCATCATCATCATCATTACGCAGTTTGCATAATATACATTGATCAAAACAACTACGCACGCACGTACACAATAACTTTTTACAACAAAAATTTTAAGCTGGCCACCAACGACTTTTTATTCATTAGGTATAAATGTTTTTTTTATAGAATGGCATAAAGAAAACATGAGGAAATCCGACCATCATTATTGAGTCACATTTCGCATTTCTACAATTTTGTTTAGATTTTAAAAATCAGGTTATTCTTCTTAAACGATTTACTTGGTGTTACAGTGGATGAATAAACAGACTAGATAGAGGTTTTTTTAGTGGGTCTTTCAAGCTTTTGTAAAATAGTACGGAACAAAGTACATGATTAAGATTGACAATAATAGTAATGCACCTAGACAAACGGTAAATTGTAAATGATTAATTGTCACGAGTACTCTCTACAGCGTTGTTAGTGTATGCTGTTTGTGTATGCCTACATATGTGCGCACATCAATTAACACGTATTTTTGAACATTGTAATTATTCTTCTTCTTTCAATAAATAAATAATAATAAATAATATTAATAGATACAACACAAAATTGACGTGTATAAAGCGGCAATAGTAATTATTATCAAGGCTTAAACACACGCAAAAAATAAATGTACAAATGAAATCGGTCATCATCATCAACAACAACAACAGCAACAACAAAAAAACAGGACAAATGTACGCTGGAATAAGTAGACATTGTTTAAGACTCATCCACCAAACACATTGTTTATTCATTCAATCAACAAACTGGCTACTTGTCATATTAAGTAGGTAGGTAGTAGGTAGGTAAATAGAATAAATGCTGAGTAAACCAACACAGAAAAAAAGTAAATAGCATGCTTACTACTTTCATACGTACTTGGTATATTTTTAAAAAAATCTGATCCTGTCAAAGATTGTTTCATATCAATAATAATAAATAATAATAATAAAAAGTCAAGCACATGCACAACGCATTGTTGTCTACTTTGCAACAATACAGAGTGCAAATTGCAGCTGAGGAGGTGGTGCATGCTGATGAAGTAATATCTGTGTACAAGTGCGTTATTAAGAATAAAAATCAAAAGTCTAATGTTGACGAGGACGATGAGTTACACAGTAGCGAAAATGTTATGATGTAATTATTTAATCTACTCAATCAATCATTCATGTCAGTCAATTGATAAATTGTTCCCACAATAACAACAATAATGGTAATAATAACGCAAATGTGTACCCAACTGTCCAAAACATCATTTTGATGGGTTAATTAATTTTTGTATTTTTAATTTGAAACATCATGTATGTTGCAACTTGTTTCTTCTTTGATGCTATTTCAAAAGTCAAACATTTTGTTTGTAAATTCATACATATAGCTACAGATACAATATTAATTTTGATTTTGATTATTTATTATTATTATTATTATTACATCTTTTGCTCGTTGGTGTTGTGAGTTGGAGTTGCAAGCAAGTTGTTGTGACATGTTAGCAAATCACTTGGACGGAAAAAGAAAACATTTTTTTTTCGCTTGCAAACTACTGACTTGCACATCATTAATATTATTATTATTATTGTGGGTAATTCGGTGCTACCTACAGCTAGATAGGTATTCAAAATGAGTGAGTTTAGTCAGACAAGAGCTGCCTCTGTGTAAGAATTGTAAAGAAGATGAAAGGAAAGACAAGACAAAACACAACAAAGAGCAACGTGCAGCAGCAGCAACGTAGAAAAGATGCTGCTGCACAAGATAAAGCTGTTTGAGTTGATGGAATTATTTATGAAAAGCTAGATGTCTGTCTAAAAGTCGCGAAGCGTCATGCATATTTTTTTTGTGCACAGAGAGTGAGTTTTACTAAAAGCTCCCATATAATGTGTCTTCGTCATGAAGGAATAATGTGGTAGTACTAATAATAGAAAAATAATTTTTGTTTTTGTTCCCTTGACCATCATTTGTTGCCACCACGACACGACCCATCAAAACAACTGGTAGTAGAGTCGTGACTGGCAATAATGACAGTACTTTGCAAGGAACAAAGACAGACACCTCACCTGGAAATACTTGTCGTCCACTTCGCACCTAAAGATGGAAACAAAGGAAAAAAAGAGAGAAAGAAAAGAACAAGTTTAATTGAAGAGTAGTTTGTAAAGCATGAAATTTCCTGTTGTTTGTCTTTCCTTTGTGTCCTGTCTATTTTTATCTTTTTTCTCCAGATTTGAACTACTACGTCAATGGTACATTGATTAGGAATATTGTTACGAAAAGAAAACTCATCATTTCCTGTAAGATGGATGGAATGACACGAAACTAAAAGTGTGATTGGAAGATCACAAAAATTGATAGATACCTACTTGTATAAATTTCTGGTCTGCGCTACAGTAGAAATAGGTAGTTTGAATCAGTAGTAGTGTGGGCGTGATATGCCGCTTCTTATAGAAATTATTTTTATTTCTAGACAAGACTTGCACACAAGCTGTCAATAATATCCAATTGGAACAAAAGTGAGAATGATTGAATAACTTGTTGTAGTGCAAAGATTCAATGTAGCTTTGTTCATTGATGACTGACTCATCATCATTACTCATCAATAAAATTGGCAAGTCTATTATACTTGTTCATTCATATGTACTAATAATATGAATACTCACAGTAGTGCAGTATTACTTTACTACCTACGTCTTGTCTTCTTCTAAGGTAAATTGTTTCACCGCCAGACATGACTAAGCAATCAATTCACATTCCTACCCATTATCCATATGTATAGCGTATATCTTGCCTACCTGTGCAAAACACTCTATATGTGTATATCTCTACTTATAAGTGCACCAATAATATTATTTTCCATCATCTTGTCTTATCTTGTTATCAGCTCTTGACATCACCGCACACTGCCTTTGTCGAAAATCAACAACGGTTCAGACAATCCAGAGCTCTTTGCTTGCTACAAATTGCATGCTGATATAAACAAGTAGACTACAGCAAAGCAGCAAGTTTCTTGACTTTAGGCAAATCAATAATGTCACTGAATTGTCCAAGCTAATTACATGCATATTTGCGTTTCTTCGTCTTTCTATTCTGCTTACCCTGTTGAGATCGGACGTTGAAGATCCAGATTCCACTGAGGAGGATGCTGCCGTCAGAAGCGTCTCATTGGTGTCCACCACGGTCCCTGTGGGCTGGGAGAAAGACAGTCTCGCAAACGCTAAGAAGCTTACGTAAATCGTGAATCCTATTTGAGTCCAAAGTCTCTTCAAATTTATCACTCGAGCACTACCACCACCTCCTCTACTTTTACCACTAGTTGTACTCATTTTGCCGCCGCCACTGTCCTTAATATTATTAGCTTTATTGTTACTTCGTTTACTTTTATCGCTGCAAGCATTTTGCGCGCTGCCGTTAGTATTATCCGACTCTGCTTTTCTTCTGGTTACACCGCACCTTGCACGAGAGCAAGAACCATCATCCTCTCTTTCATTCCCGTTTTCCTCGCCGACAACAAGCGGACTAATTATTGATGAAGTTTTCGGTCGCGACAACGATGACGACGGAATAAATGTGGTGGTGGTTACGGAATCACTCATTTTGCCTTTGTCTCTTTTTTTACAAGCAATGTCACCAGAACTACTCTTCAAATGACACTTTGTGTTGCTTCACCAGGGTGGAAAATAACTAACCCGACCTTCAGAGGAAATGCTCATAAAAACACTTATCGGTAGTATTACGTTATTCCACCTAATCATTATCAATGGTGCTAATAATGTCCACCTAATTTTTTTATTGTACGTACTTATTTATCCAAAAATGAAAAAAAATAATAATATCACTTCACTTTAAATTATTCACTTTAACCGCTTCAGTTAGTTGTGGTCTACATGCGAAAGGGTTCTGCAAAGAAATAATAGAGTATTATACTGACAAACTAATTGCATGGTATTTTTTTCCACTAAAAAAATTTACACGACCTGAGTGAACCTATGCAAAAAAATGTAGAGAAAAAACACCAAAATAGCCTTTTGGTGTGAGGAGGCCGTTGTAGCTCTATTTTCGCTCATGCAATAATAGAATTGGAAATGAAGAAAAAAAATGTGTAAAAAAATAAGTAATACAATAACCTGTAATTATTTTATGCAATAATGCACGGAATTATATTATTATTATTATTATTATTATAACCACTACGTTTTTTTCTGTCACATTTCTGCACCTCCGTCAAGTTCATTGCACTAAAAATAACAACAACAATAAATAATAAAAAAAAGTCTTACCCATTAATCAGATTACGCGACACGCTCTGCTTTAAAGACGACGACGACGGCATCAATGATTTTGACTCGTTTAATTTCCATGACTTTACGCCGTGGGGCTGTTGACGAAAATGCCAGTATTTTGGTGGCCATTGGCACGCGATTTTACTCGGCAAAAAATACGTTCATTACACGATTGTAGTTACAGTACTTGATTTAAAACTTCCATATAAATGAGATAAATGCAAGTTTAAAAAAATACTCCTGGGAAACGGATGGGTTCAATCTGAAATATATATATAAATATATACATAAAAAATGTACATGAAATTTTTAGTGCAAATTTTACTATTTCGTATTATTTGTCCATGAATGGGATACCATAATGCTATAGCAATAGCAAGTGAGTGTGAAAAGAGCAACACCAGAGAAAAACGCGTTTACTGTATATACCTAAGCTTGCATTTATGATTTATAGTGGATATACCATGTTTAGTGGAAACTCTAATATATATGCAGAATATGGCATGGCACTATATTATATCATTTTTTAAAAAAAAGTAGCCAGGAAAGGGATTGTCGGACAACAAGTAATATGTCATATTGAGATGTAGGTATAATATGTCCACAACAACAACAATATCCACTTCTCCTCCTTTGGTTGAGTTTAAGCAAAAATAATAGTGTGAGTGGACAAAACATTTTTTTTCTAAATTATTATTTTACATGTTGACAAAAAAAGCCAAAACTTTAAAGTCTAGTCCAAACAAAACAACAATGGCTGCTTATGGAATGTACACAATCTAATAATAATAAAATTTGAGCATGGAAATAAATGGTGTACATATCTACATATTATGCATACATGTATTTGCACAAACTTCTTTGTTCAAAGTTGTAGAATCCTTTTTATCTTTAAATAAAATATCTGCGCATGCAGACACATTAAATTACGCTTTTTTGTGCATTAGCAATTTTTCGGCGGTCGGTCATTCACCGCCGCCACTTTGGCAGTTCCATTTCACCAGAAGTGTATGCAATGCACTAGTAGGGCTTCTGGCTCCCTGCAACACAAATTGTACAACTTGTCGTCCGACGACAGAGGAGCGTAGTTGTTCTTTGTTGTTGTAGGAAAAGAACACGCGCTGTTCTCCGTGCCTGCTGCCTTTGTCTTGTTTGCCAGCTTAATGAAAATTTGCTGAATGTTGTCAAGTGCCCTTTTTTTTAAAGAGGAGGACGATATGAGTTTGTAAACAGCCTAGTATGTACTACCTTCACAATTTTAGCAGGGGAGCACTTTTGCTTCAACTCACTATTGCAAATATTTGCAGTTGTTTATATCTCTTCTTAAAATACTCCTACTTGGAATTCGTCAACTTTGTAATGTGCACACAAATCTATGTGGCTACCACAATGTCTGCTACTTTCACTGGCAAGACGAGCCAAAAGGGAATTAAAATGCAAAGGCCAGTTTTCATTCGCTTTTAATATCTTTTCAAAATCAATACTAATTAGTACTAAATTGCATTTTTCTTACACACTGATAGAAAACTTACACTTCACAGCAGCAGCAGATGTAACATACTAAAAAAAGCGATCGTGACACACTGTCGACATTAGAGTAACCGAGAAACTGAATGGGCTGCTGGACAAGCTAGCTGAGAAAAGACCGGTTCGTGTCCAAAAAGCGTAAAAGTGAACGTGTATACCGGAGAAATTGCTATTGTAATGACAATGTTCTGATTTCTAAACGGAAACCCCCACAAGTTTACAAGTTACCCCAAAAAAATAAA
>JAHZMT010000433.1:0-24479 GCA_027743785.1 Sinhomidia bicolor
GGTAAACTCCCTTGAGATAGTTCATCTTGCTGTTGATGAGGAGGAGAAGACAAAACCGGTGATGCCAAATGTTGCGGTTTTTGTAGTTCCTTTAGTTGAGTGTCCTCCTGTTCTCTCTTAAGTTCATTTATTTGTTGTAAAACTTCCAAATACACGAGCTCTTTTGCCATCACCTCCAGAATTTTATTTGTTTCCTGTTTCGATCGCTGACCCATTTGCATAATTTTTTTCGTAAAATTCTCGGATGGGTCAGAAGATGATTCTGACTTTATTAAATGTGCATTATGTCTTGTTTTCAGAGCTTTTCTTTCCGCTTGCTCTCTTTCCAACTGCTTCTTGTAAAAATTACAGGATACTTCTTGCTTTCGAAGATACCCTTTAACTTCGTAACGTGTTTTTTCAGAGCGGGCTGTTAGTAAATCATTATAACTGTAAAAAAATCAAAAAAAAAGTTATAAATGGTAAGTGTGTACGCATAAAGCAGTTTAAATTATACGAACTTTCTTTTCTTTCTCTAAAATATACCTGGATTTCACCTTGTACCTGCCATCATGAGCAAAAACCGCCTCCGCAGCTTCCTGCTCCGACGCGAGAGTTTTCTGTGAACGCAAATGAATTTGTGTACCTCGCATTCCTGATCTTTTCGGCTTTTGATTTACAGCATTACCCTTTCTAGCATTTGACTGTGTACTTTCCTGACTACTCTGTCTCTCAGCGCATTGTCCAAGCTGCACCACTTTCGTATTTTCATGATTGCATTTCTCATCATCTTCGTCATCATCATCATCCGTTTCCCATCTCACATGCTTTCTTCCACTTTCACCATCGCCACCGCCCATATTTCCTATATCGGTTACCGCTTCTACACCTCTTGTTTGTCCTATTTGCTTATTGCCATCACCCGTTTTGGCAGCCATACTTTGCATTATTCTTTTTCTGTGATAATGTGGTACCCGTGGAAGATCTGGAAAACCTCTTATAAACCCGGGGGCAGATCTAACCCGTGGAATTACTTTCTCCGGATGAAGTCTGTCAGCCATCATTCCTGTATGAACTGACAACTTGTTTTTCCTTTTGTCCTGACTTAATGATTGATTTTCATGATACGCAGCAGTTGTATTCGTATTCAATTTTGAAGCATTATCACCTTGGCCCGTAAGTTTCCCCAGAGTATGAACATTTCTATTATTTAACGCTGTCCTTCTTTTCTGATCTTGGACAATTTTCCACCCTAGGAACTTCTGCACCAAGTCTTCCGTGTAAGGTGAAGGTGAGTTATCAGATCGCAGCCACTTACTTGGCTGATTTACATCTTCCTCCATTACTTGTCTCAATGTAGCCCTTAAATCTTCCAATGAAAAAGACTGCGCTGGTCTCGTTAGCCTACTGTTGCTACTAATACGTCCTAGATAACCTTTCGTTTTAGCTACTGTTACAGTTTTTGGAGCAGCAGTAGTAGCGCTGGTAGTTGAAATCTTCTTACTTTGCCATGTCGGTACACCTGGCACTTTCTCCACGCATTTCTTATGATACTCTGAGATTTTTCTCTGTCCTGTATTAACATGCGTTACTGTTTGCACACGCTTCTTCTCTTGCGACTGCGGCACCTTGTTATCTTTTGTAATGAAACGCTTATTATTATTATCTACATGAACAGCTTTAGTTTGACCAGGATTTCGTTTCGGAGTAACTTTCTTTTTTACTTCGGCATGTTCGTTCTCAGCAGTATCCCCATGATCATTGCTTGGCTTTCCATCATTCATTTCTGTTTCATTTGTTTCGGGAAGTGCTGGTTTATCAAACAAGGTCGGGAACTTTGCTTCAAGACGAAGAACATCTTCAGGAGTGATAATGCCTCCATGACAGAAAGGATCACGAGCAATAGCTGAGCGAAGAAATGTTGGTACATGATGAAAAGCCATTGTCCCAAAATATTTCTGTCTTCTGGAATTGAATACGAAACAAAAATAATTTTATAGAAAACACTCTGCTATTAAAAGCTTTTAATAAATAACTCGACGAATAAAAAACGATGACAGAGAGACGAGTAAAAAACCAATATGATTAGAAAATGCAAAGGTTAAATGCAATCCATACGCCTTTTAAACATCAAAGTATTTTTCTCTTTTAATCGTTACTCTTTTTATTTTTTATACAATCATTTCCACCTTTCACATTTTCATAATAACATACAGTATTGCTATTCTTAAACATTTCAAATGTAAACAAAACACAGTTTTTTACATTTCCCCGTAAAATAATTATTATTTATTTTGCGATTGTATCAGTTTAATTTGACTGACACAGTCATTGTAAATCGTGAGGGAAACCTTTTTAAAGGTTTCTACATCAAAGACAATAGGTAAAAAAAGTAGTTCCAAATAATATTAAAGATGAACAATAACAAACCGACAAAAAATATACACATTTTTTTAATTTAAAAAAATGTACATGAACAACTTTCTCTCTACAATACCCATCCTCATAAAATTTCTAAAACAATCAGAGATATTCTGTATTATTTCTTGTTGTTGTTGTAAATGCTACCTTTTTTTAATCAACAATATAATTATTACAATCTACATGAAACAAGTAGTAAATAGTTTAAAACTTTATAGTAATTTTAAAGAAAAGGACAAAAACAATAATAGCTTCATTACATTTTTTCCTTATTATGATGATCATATCGTCACATTCAAAAAATATATAGTTTTATTGTAAGAAGACTAGTCTTTCTCAACAGTTTTAAAGAAATCAGAAAAAGATGATTATCAACGATCGTCAAACCAAAAATCTATTCATTTTGCACTCAGTTTTTTTGTCAAAATAAAAAAAACCGACCTCTCTTTTGCTTGCATTCAAACATATATATGTTTTATATATGCTAATTGTTTTTTCTCTAATTAGTAATAATAATGATTTTTTAATCAGTGAAATGATTGATGGTAAATACATAATGATATAATATGTATCTAATATACATACATACTCATATTATATATAATAATAATTACATGTTGTATGTAATTAAATTGTAATAATAAATTCATAGTAAAAATCAGCCTTTCACAAAAAGAATTGTATGTAATATTAACGTTTAAATATAAATCATCAGTTAATAGTTTAGTAATAATAACGCACTGTACTTAAATAGTAATAATAATAATAATTACAACAGCTAACTAATTAACAACATTTTTTTCAACTAAGCAAGTATAATAATATATAAATTGTAATAGTTTTGTAATAATTAATGAGTTTGTAAATCTCGCGTATATTCTCTTTTTTCTTTTCATTGATGATAGTAATATTGTTTAATTTTTTAATAACACCTTTGTTTTAATATATGTTGCAGTGTGATGTACACAGTTTAACTCTGTAACAATGATACTTTGTTAAATTATAACAGTAATCATAAATAGCAACATTACAAGTATCATCTTGTAATATTACTGGTTGATATTAAATAAATTACTTTGTTGACGATTGCTTTGCAAGTAAAAAATAGTGAAGCATTTTTTTATGATTACATATTAATTTATAGCATTAGTAGCATTACTCATTGTTAATTAGCCCACACGTATGGTAAGTAAAAAGACAACAAAACTCTGTATTATTCCGAGTGAACCTTATCTTTTCTTATTACCGTAAACAATACTTTTTTTACGTTCTTTAAATGATGATCTGATAGCAATCAGTTTATTATGGCACGTAACACGCTTTCAAAACGTAAACTCCGTCCGTAGCCTTATCATATGTTGAAAATGGCCATACATAAAAATGAGTGATGCAAGATGAATCAATCTCTAATGCAAGAATTTAATGTAATAGATAATTACATTTAAATTTTTGCATTAGAGATTGATTCATCTTGTGGAGTGATGTTGTGTTGGTATTATTATTATTATTATTATTATAGATGCATATTTTCCAATAGGGTATTGGGTATTTTTTAAAATTGCAATGAACTATAATGGAGAAATTACCGGTAATGCTTCATTAAAACTTTGAGTTGCTCAATCACAAATGTAGGAGAAAGTATATAAAGAAAGAAAATAAAAGGAAGGGTGAAAGGGTTTTTTCGTTGCATTGCAAAACAAATATTGTATCCTGCAGCAAAAAGTTAAATTAGCTGAACAAATTCACTTGTTTTTCCACTCCATCTGTAAAAAAGTAACGCCCTGACAGTATACTGGTTGCACAAAGATACATACTTAATTAAAGAATTCTTAGCATTTTTTTTGTCTGTATAGTGTACAAATTACTAATGACATAATGTACCAACGTTAACTCTACTACTTATTTAAACCTACCTGCTTGTCATCATCATCTTAATAATAATTGTCTATAGTCTAATTGAAACATCTACCTAACCTTATCGTTACAATATCAACTCCATTATGTAAGTGGTTATTATTTATAAAACAATAAGCGAATTATTATTCATTAGTTAAAGTAGTAGGGTAGGTGTACTAAATGGTTATACAAGCACAGAAACAAGCATTTGAAGTAGGTAGTGTTTTTTTATAATTTTCGGTTCTGTTTAAAGTGGCACACACGGGTGTGATGATGATGTAAAGGTATCATTTAAAATGATTTTTTAAATATTTTATTCTGTATGTTATTGTATTTTAAATGGTATTGAACTAAATGGTGTGTACTCTCTTTTCTTCTTTTTTTGTTCCGTTTTTTAATATACGCATTCTTTTTTTCTTTTTATTTCATTCAACTTTTTAAAGTTGGTGATATTCTGAAAAAATTTCGCTCACAGCTACAAAGTCGATGATGAGTCTGCTGACAAAATAGAAACGGATATTATATGTACGTATGTATATCTTTTCTTTTTTATGCCTCTCGTTCCTTCTTGACTTTGGTACCTTCCTCCCCGAGAATTGTCGCAATTTCATTTTGCATAAACGCCCATGGAACGGTTGAGCCAGCCAATGGACACTTTTCTCCGCTGGGACAGTACACCTGGGAAGAGCAAAGAGAATATTTAATTTGATTAGTAGAGAACTTGACAGAATGGTAGAGTGATGTTTCATAATTGGTGCGTGGTGATGCTGTATATTGTAAAATACCTCGGAACCAGCACCCTGCCGCTTAATTGACTGTCTAGAGCAGGGAAAGCAAAACTTGTGATTGGGGACAGAAGGACATTGAACAAAATGAGTATCCTCCAGTCTCTCCTGACAAAGTGTGCATTTTAAAGCATTCGCTGCGGACTCGGCAGCGGCAGCAGCTGCCGCTTCAGACACGGGTGGAGTACTACCATGCCTAGAGGATGAACCCGAGGGACGACGACTCACTGGATGAGCAAAAAAATAAGTCATATAATAAAACCTGTCATTAGTCAGGTAATTTAGCAAGAATATTTATCCGACTTTTATGCCAATTACCATTGGTTGTGGTAATGCTTCCTTGCTTGTACATATTCGTATCAAATGATGTCGTTCTTAATGGCTTGTCTTTGTTGACCACGCTGAGCCCCGGCTCAGCGCCAGCTGGAAGACTATCTCCTCTTGACAACATGGGTCGACCTACCACTGGATCCTCCAGCACCACTCTGAAGAAAAAATAAAAAGACATTTTCATAATTATTCTTTATTCTGAGTTTTCTCTTTTTTGAAAAAGAAAGTTATGGCTTCCCGCCTATTTATAGTCTAGTCAATGGGTGTCTGCTGCTTACAATCTGTAGTCTGCATACCTTTTGGCTTCAGTAACAGACTCTCCAGAGTCCTCATCCGATAAACGTTTCATCCCGTGCGTGACTGGAGTTGAGGGCAGCGAGTTGGGTCTTCCGTGGGATGACGGTTGTTGGGACTGTGACTGTGCTGAGGATTGTGACTGACTTTGACTTTGGTGCACCTGCTGCTGAGGGATCACTGCCATCAACCCGGTAGGACGCATAGGTGGGAATAGCAAAGGACTCCCATCTACAATGGTTTTTATAATAGGTACTATATGCATGTATGTAGATTGAAAGTTCATTTTTATTGTTTTTTTCCGTTCGATATATTGGAATTGGAAATCAATAGTTTTGCGTGTAGCTTTTCAATACGTAAAGAAATCAAGCAACGTCAACGCTTTCTCGTATTCACATTTCTTTTGTCATCACCCCATATGCACATCACATGCCAACTCAATTTCTCCTGGTACACCTGTTCTCTTACGCCCAGAAACATTTCAACATAAAAATATTATATTTTGTTCAGTTTCATGAACACTATTTAATGATTTTATGTCATTTTGCCGGTTTCATTCAGCAAAAAAATATGTAGGAATTTTTGTTAAAGCTTTGAGTTGACTTTTTACGAGTCCAGGGTTCACTCATAAAATTATTAACATGATAACTACATATTATGACATAACTTATGTATAAGTGCAACTTATCATTCGTCATTAAATTGGTTTATCTGCTAAAATATGATATGATAATAATAATCGCGTCGGAAAACGAAACAAAAACCCAGTTGAAATTGAAATAAACAATAGCATTTTCAACCTGCTTATCACTTACTTATTTACAGAGAAAATTATTACGTACTCATACGTGCATCACACAAATTATCAGTTAAATAATGCTTTTTAATTTGTTTTCCTATTTTTCGGCTTTTTGCTAAGAACAAGTTGTCTCTCAACTCTTCACAACTTGTGTAAATGTTTAATAAGCGTATCCACATTTTCTCGGAGATAAAAAACAACGATAAGATAAAATGTAGCCAGAGTCAGATTTCTCATAACAAATCGACAGAAAAAAAAACTTTTACATGTAATGAGCATTAAAGTCAAACATATCTTGTTGCATTTCATAACGCACCTCTATCTCTGGCACCAATGCCATACGACAATAATTTTTACGAACAAATTGTTGAATGAGTACATAAAACTGGCTTGATGACAGCAGTGATAAGCCTTGCATATAAAAATCTTATCATCTTTAAGTACAAACCAAATAAAGATAATGCGAACGATTGATAATAAAATTATTATTGATTACAAACTGTTATATTTCTAATGTGCATTTTAACAAGGTACACTAATATGTAGACATGAACTGAATCAATAAAACTTTGTTTCACATTTTTAGCCAGTAGTATACTTTTATCTGAAATTAGGTAGGTATATTTCAGGTCAAATTCAATCTCTTATCATTTTTGTCAATATATACATACGTAGATACCTATGTACATATATACTTACGGCTGTTTTTAATACTTGCATTTACTCATAAAAATTCTCAGATTTGAGGTGCTTATAGTGCTTAGTACACATAGGTAGTGGTGCTTATGCATTTGATGAACACATCCCTTTTTCACTTTTCAATAATCTCAATTGAAAGCCGGATACATACAGAGTTTTGTTGTGAGAGAGTATTTAACATTTAATTTTTACTATCAACGTTATGAGGTTTACATAAAGCTGATGATATGATAATAATTTCTTTTATCAATTACCATTTTCTCGTGCTCTCAATACATTTTTATATCACCTACAAAAAGTAAGTAGCAGCATTACTTATGTGTCCGCTTACCTAAAAAGTCGCCATGTACGCTTATCAATATCGTCATTCTTGTTATCATTTTCATTAAAGTCAAGAGTACACTAAGTAAAATGAACAAGCGACCCAGGAAAAAAAATGTGGGCTGATCTCCAGTCAGAAAATGACTGAAGAGCAATACTGACGACGACGATGATGATGATGACTGACTATGATAAAATGTAAATAAAATTGACTGATTTTATTAATCTGAAAGCGGGAGCAAATATGTCACTCATTCGATAAATTCGTGTATATGAAATTCATACATTGCACATATACCTATACATGAGCAGAGCAGTGACAGGCCACAACTGGTTCACATGCACTGATTCATTTTTTCTTGGCTTTTCATCTTGAAACAAAAAGTAGGTATCTGTTTTACATGAAAATAAAAATTTTGCAAAACATTTATCAGATTTATAAAATTAAAATATCTGTATACCTACAGAGCACGACATTGCTTGGAATCTCAAGTTTTGAATAAAAGTTCAATGAATTTGCTGATTCTATACATTTTATAAGAATTTTTGTTGTCTTTCGTGGAAAAGACACAATGTTATTCCAACTGCTGACTTGTTAAAATGATTCCTGACCTGATCATGAGAACTACATGCATTATACATGTCTACTAACGTTTTTTTCTATTTTCGACATATATATTATCTTAAAAAGTCAATTAAATTTCTTCTTTCCAAGCAAAATATCCCATTTGCGAGTAGAATAAAATGAATCAATGTTATTTATAAATTTTTTTGCTCCAGATAATTAAAATGAATCTGGTTAAAACCGAGTTTTCTACTTGCTCTCTTACTCCTCCTGCTCACTATCTGTGTACTCTTCGTAACTACTAATCACTTGAGTTCATCATCACTTTATTTATTATGATCATCATGTCATCTTCTCTGAGCAGCATACATAATCAGCCGTAGAAAAGTTTTTGGTATTGATGCATATTATCTTCTTTTTTACTCTTCTCAAAAAAGAGTAAACATCACCATGCATGATTAACAGTTTCAACTATATCTAAACCCATCATAATATATCTCTACAAAGTGGTTTAGTGTCGTAAAGTCATTATCTCCTTTTATTTCATCATTGCCACACCACACTTTTTTTATCGTCACTACCGCATCACATTTTTATTTGTATGCAACACCCATCAAACACCAACACCAGCTAAAATTAAACTAGGTACCTAGTTAACTCTTTGCTTTAATCATTCATTATCATCATCATGCTGTAAACTCATGGACAGATTCGTTGTTATTGTCTCTGCTTGCTCATTTGTACGAAAGCCATGATCCACCAGCACTGCCACCACTACTACTCACTGTTGCTTGTAGATAAAAATAAGAGCAAAGTTAAATGAATCACGACATGCAACAGCAGACAGCAATGTAACAACAGAGAACGAATGGCACCGTCTCTATCATTTTCATCAATACAGCAAAAACATGCACAGAGCTTATCAAAAGTAGCAGAGTACATGATATGCCTGCATAGCATTTGTTCCAAATACTCCAATTTTTATAATACCTACTTTTAAACTGTCGACGTCGACTCTCCTTCTTTTCCTCTTCATTAGCATGATGATCAATAACAAAGTTGTGAACAAAGCAATAAAAACGGTCGTGACGTGACTCTGACTTTTTTTTTAGATTCTTTTGATCAAATACTTGTTGGTACTACTGTGCTTTACCCACTTTTTACCGTATAATAATAATATTATTCTTATTATCACCGAGAAAAGTTTTAATGCACCATGTATTTTATTATTATTATTAGATTAACAAACTCTTTAGTGTTTTGGCACGACTGCATTTTTTAGAGAGAAAATAACCAATAAGATTAACATGAACTTTGTTGTTGTTGCTGCTGCTGCTGTGCCAGATTAAGAAGCTCACTTGAGTGACTGGCAACATGTTACATGGTAGTATTTTTTTGCAAAAACAAGTTTTATACTAAAACGTGCCCTATGGTTGGATTTTGGATTGAGTTACATCAATTTTAGAATGGCAGTAATGATGAGGAGATAATAATTTAAATTTACAATGCACCTAAAATAGTTGTTGTTTCTACTACTGCTTGTGGACAGAAAAATGGTGAGTATAAAAAGCAACGAGTGAGAAAAGTGACAAGATGCTTCGCACCAACTTACTATTTGCACGCAGAGATGAGATACAAGCCCTATCCCAACCTATTATGAAAAGAGAATCATGGTATGCAAAAACTAATGTGTCTGCTGTTGATATTTGTCGTCCGCCGTAATAGAAAGGGCATTGGGGTAGCAGCCAAAAAATATGACATTGATGCATAGTAATTGCATTTGGTTTAGCTTGCATATTATTATTATTATTACGATTTGAGAAAAGATAATAAAAACAAAGATGAGCACTATAAAAGTGTACTAGTCGTTTTTCTCTGCTGTTTGCTTAGCTCATGCATGCATTCAAATGAAATGTGAAGGAAAGCGTTGCTTGTATTTATTTGCGTTGTTGACGTAATCGTTAAATAATGGTGTCTTTTTGGCACGTACCACTAGTTGTACTGTTGTGTGAGGTCGGGACGGAAGTGGAAGCGACAGCAGGTGGAATGTTAATGCTCGACGTGGATCCTCCAGCGGCTGCGGCGGCTGCAGCCATTGCCGCGGCCGATGAGCTATTAATTCGGTGGCTGTGGTGGGAATGAGACATGGGATGAACTGGAGGAGGTGGTGGATGATGAGGAGGAGGCAAATGGTACACTCCTCCATTTTTCTGAGGTTGTCCTGATCTCGGACTAGGTTGGCTACTTCCAGCACCTCCGGATCCCAGTCCACTATTGCTACCACCACCTCCCCCTCCGCCTTGTCCAGCACCACCCGGCGAGGAACCAGAGTAGTCCCTCTCTTGGCCATGGACATCATGCCAGCACTGCTGCCACCGCTGCCTGCTGAACTAATTCCTACTATACTCCTCTCCACAACAGCGGGGGGATGATGATGCTGTTGCTGCTGTTGTTGACTGTGAGGATGATGATGTTGATGCGGAGGAGGGAGAATGCCTCCACCACCCTGACTACCACTACCACCACCACCTGCACTCTTCAACACTATTAATCTAGCCACTGTGGACGAGTCACAGGAGGACGAGTTTGGGTCCTTGCCTCTCTCCAACACATACATACATATGCCGCAACAAATGAAATGGGCTACTGTACAGTTCAAAAACAATCAAAAAGGAACGCACCTCCAATAAATCCTCCGTGTGCGCACCACCTTCCCCTCTGCTTTCACCAGCACAACTGAAAATGCTTTCTACCTGCTACTGCACCAGTACACGTCACTTGCACTTTTTTTTATTCTTTCACCTTCTCTTCCCCAACACTGCTGCTTCTGCCACTTGACTGTCCTTGACGAGTACTTGCTCGAAAGTCACTCACCGCAGTGTAGATCCACACACACGCCACACAGAACGGAGACGTTCGATTTATGTAATGAAACGGCAGCGAGAGCAAAAAAGAGGCTAATATATATATTTTTGCTTTCTCCGCTTTTCTCTTTTTCTCCCGAGAAATTGTTCACATAAAAAATGAATTCCGTGTTATATTTCCTTTCAGGTCTCTATATTCGACTGCTCAACAACTGAGATCTTCTCCTGGTTTCCGATACCGTGCTTGCTTCCTTTTTTATTATTATTATGACTCCTGCTTGTTTTCTCGTGTTTCCGTTACTTACTACCTTGACACAGCAACCCGTTTTGTCTGCTAAGGAATGATGATGATGATGATTACTCCTCTTCCGAGGACGTCTATGCACAACAACAGACAAGAGGATGAAAAAAATACAATATACTTGCTATCTATATAGTCGCTGTAGCTGGCAACAAGATCTCAAGCTCTCCTTTTCAGCAGCGTACCTTAAATTTTTTTAGACACACCACCACGAGACCAGACCACCACAACAACACACAGACATAGGCTGACTGAGAGAGAAATTCCCTTTTCCACGAAACAAGTATATTCTCTCTTATTCCTCCTGAGCAAACACACTCGCTTTACTACTTCTTACAGCACGATGACGATAATGTGTGATGATGATATAGGAGCATAGTAGTAGTAGTAGTAATAGTAGTTTGGCATGGACAGTAAGTAGTCGTCGTAGTACTCAAAAATCCTCCTCAACAAACCGTTTTATCATGATCATCATATTAGGTATGTTTTGAGCATAGGTACACACGTAACAACATACTATTACTTACTACGACTGCCACCACCACCACTGCACTACTACTACTGCTGTGCTGCTCCTCTTGTTTTCTGTTGGCAGCCACTCTGGTAAACTGGTTTTTATGCCTTTTACATGCTTACATGATGATGCGTCTCCCTCACACGACTCACTCGCTTGCTTGCTCGCTCGTCTTCAATAAAACGTGTGTATGCATCCACTTTGCCCACAGAAACAACCCAGCAACCGACCAAGAAGAAGCAGTATCACTGCAGCCGAAACTTGTACAGCTTGTATACAGGATACACTCTCTGAAAATGCAATGATCCAGTCACAACGACGGACGAGAAATACGATAAAAAAAATCTCTCATGCACCATACAATAATAATAATAATAATATATTCTCATCTTCCTTCTCACGAACATGTTGTTACGCTGCTGCTGCTACTACTACTGCTGATATCAAACTTATATACTACTAAACTCCCCCTTTTTTTGTTTCCTCTCTGAATCTTTTTAAAGCATGTACCTTTTGGCTTGGTTTTTTAGCGTTTTTTTCTCCCTCTCTCTCCTTCTCTCTCTCTCTGTCAAGAACAGCAGTTGTGCTGTAATAAGCAACCATCGTCCTGCCAAGCTACCGCTTTTTGCTACGTAATCATACCAAAAAACCCAAACCAAACTCAATATTACATCCACACACGCATATAAATACCTAAAGTATATTTTAACATGCGATCTCGTGTGAGAGAGTGAACATCATCATCGTAGTGTGTGAGTGAGCCTACTGTTTATCATCATGATGACGATGACAACGAGAAGAGTCGAGTGTATCCGACCGAACCTGGTTCTTTTGGAAAAATGGTATTGACCAAAAAGTTCGCAGAGAGGGAGAGAAAATATAAAAAAATACTTGACGATAGAGCCAACTTGCTCAGCAGCAGCAGCAGCAGCAGAGCGGTATATTACTACACAGTAAACAGCGCAATGAAAAGCAGACGAGACCACGTTCACTTTAAACGGCAACGATGTACAAAATTAAGTAAGTACCTTACTCACACACTCACTATCACATCGTCATCATCGTCGGCGCATCACGATCGAGAGGCATGCTAATAATATGATTCTTACGTTTATATTAGTATATATGCTTACAGAAAGTTGCTCCTATATAAATATTGTACTTCTTTTTATCATAGAACATTCCTACACACAAACTTTTTTTTTTCCTTTCAAACTTGCCAGCATAACAATAATGTTACAAGTTATAACATTTACAGGAGAAAAAGCGGCTATCCCCACAAGCAAGACAGGCAATTCTCCATAATATTATTTTCTTCTCTCTCATTCTCCTTTTCTATCCTAGGTTCTTGCATACATTTTTGTACTCGCCAGACCAGACCATGATCATCATGACTTTGTTTGATGATATTTATATTGATGAAGTACATTTCTATCGTCTCTCTCTCTCTCTCTCCTTCTATTTACTACTTGGCAATCTTGGCATACTACTATCACCATCATCGTCGTCGTGTACTCATACTTTTTTATTCTCTCCGTTTTTTTGTGGTGGCGATGATGATGATGATGATGTTGAGGAGGAGGACGACGACAACGAGGAGTAGTGAAGAGAACAGCAGCAGCGAGTGAGTGAATCCTTATTTTCTACCCGACGCAGCACTCGATCCTCTTGTAGATTTACCTCGCCATCATGGAAATAAATGGAACCCCACCACCCTGCCATGCCACCAACACCACAATAAATTCATTGTTGCATTTAAAAAGAAGCTCAAGCAGCCAGGCAAGTTAAGAAGAGTAGAAGTGGAATGATGGCAGTGGTGGAAAGAGGCGAGAGAGAGAGGGAGAGAGAAGGCTGACTCACGGGATTCCATTGCATTCCTCTATTCCATAACACATTATTATTATTATTATTATTATTATACAATAGAAGTGCTTTGCCGCTACTATTGCTACTACTACTACTACCACTATTACTATTTGCCTTAGTTTGGCAGTAAATACGTTTAATGTACCTATGCAAAAAAATCGTTCCAAGGGTATGTCTAAAACCTACAAAAATATCTCATTTATAGTTTGCTTTTGTTATTTGCCATACTACGATCACCACCACTGCCAGAAAATAAACAGTGTATAAAAATGCATGAGAGAGGTTGAGTATGTATGCTGTATTCTCTATCGTCCTCGACATCGTCCTCATCGCCATCTTCATCATCATCATCATCTTTTTTTCACTCGCTTTGCAACAACTGCTGCTGCTGCTCTGTCACCAGTTCACGTACAAACGCTGTTTTTATTACAGCTATGTACAGTGTTCCTTGTGTTTTGTTCACACGGAATATATTAGGCAGATCAAAATAATCAGTTTTGGGTGTAAAATTACCATTTACTACTTACTACTACTACTACTATTGTTGAAGTAGTGAGTAGTAGCTGTAGTATTACCAGTAGTAGTAGTTTAATATTAATGCAGTTTAATAAAACGTACTTGAATGAGTAACATAATAATTTCCTTGATGGTAGTACTGATACGTATGCAAGAGTAACAGAATAGCTGCAAACTCAGTCAGTCAGTCATGCATTTCATAATGATGATGATCTTGTTTCATTGCATAAAAGTAACAAGCTAACGACAATGAAAATATTACTACCTAGTAAAAAACCGTAGCAGCATGCTTTCGTTATGAAAAAAAAACCTGAATCATATCATAACCATGCAATGTAACAATATATAATAATTCTAGTTCTCTGTTGCGTTTCTCTAATTCGTTTTTTCTCTCTCTCTATTTTCTCGTTGCTTCATCATGGTCATCATCATCAAGTTGAAGTCGAGATCAGAACGGATTTCGTGTTTGTCTACCAATAATGCATTACTGCGACTACCTTTTCGTGTTGGTTTATCAAAAGAGAACGAGTTGCAGGAACAAAGCAAGCAAGATTGCATGTTAAAAAACAGATACAGTTGAAATGCTGCTGCTGCTTGGAATTATGGATTGGAACGTTGTGTTTTTCTGCTTTTTGTATAGTAAAACAAAACTTGTGAATAGAAACCGTACAGGCTGACTTGATTTTATTCACTTGCTCGCACATTATTGCACGTTACTTTTTTTCTACGGCTTGTTGGCATGATATTTCCACATCACACATGTGTGCTGCTACTGGCTGGCTTCATTCACTTGCTGCGTAGTAGTGCATGCACTTTTTATTTAAAGTTTTCATAATATGCAATTCACATCCTCTCACATTTTTATCTGAGAGAAAACAGAACTGTTTCGTTGTAGTAAAGAGGTTTTTTGGTAATGTGATTAAAAATAAAGATGAGAAGAGAGGGAAAGGTAACAAGGTGGAATTTATCAGTAGTTTTTTTGGTTGGAATGATACATGCAATCTTGCATGCTTAGTTTTTAGTCTCAACAAACTATCATCATCATCGTCGTCATCGGTGGTCTCAGCATTTTTTTGTTATTTTTATACATTTCTGTCTCTGCTGCTGTTGGCTTGTTTTTCCTTTGGGTTTTATCACATTGCGTGTGGTTTTTAATATTTTGGTAGGCTCATCAGCAGACAGAGTCAAAGAGACAAACAACTAACAACTGCTGCTGCTTCTGCATGAGAGGAGGAGGAGGAGGAAGAATGAACAAAGAGGAGCAGAAACAACAACAAACAACAAAAATGGCATGCATGCATCATGGATTGCAGTTCATCTTTTTTCATGTGTACACGTAAGAAGGCAACATTTTTTATTGTTGTTATGTTTGTTTGTTCAGCTTGAGAGATGTGCTAAGATATGATGATGATGATGACGATGACGACGATGTCGGTGGTATGCGTGTGTGCACGCTACTGCTACTGCTGCTGGTGGTGGTGGACGGATGGAGGAGTCTATTATGAGATGTGAAAAGAGCAAGTCGAGATGTTATGCAAGTTTTGTTGATGTTACTGCCGCCGTTGATGAAGATAATTATTATTTTGGAATTTGAGTAGAAATAGTAGTGGATAATGGAAAAGGTAAACAAAAATACATGGTTGAAATGATGGTCGGGCTATGTTCTAAATGCTGTTAAAAAATAGTAAGTATTTTATAGCACAGCAGCACAACTGCGATGATGTGATGATGGACGGGTAGAGAAATAGATAACATGAGGATAATAAATAATGTGGCATACATATAATAAACAATTTTATCTAAAAGTATTTTTCAGTAGAACACGTACTAAAATTACATTACTAAAGATAAAAAAAATTTAAACTGACAGTAGTTACACTTTTGTGTGACAGGAGCACGTACCATATTGATATGGTGCTCTCCAGTAAAGAAGCTAGCAAAAAGCAAACCCTGTTGAAAAAAAATATAGCATAATGAGCAGAATTGAAATGAAAATGAATGAAGTAGGCAAGATAGAATACGATCATCATGATTAAGTGATTGCCATCAGCACATTTTTATCGCTTCATTATCTTAATTCGTAATAATACATTCTTAATTTTTTTTTGTTTTTCTGACGACCGAGAACTAACGTTGTATCAAATACGGATACAATAGCATAACAAATATTTTCAATAATTACACATAGATCAAAAAGCAATTTCATCACTCATCATCAACCAAAATCACATATTTTGGTCTTCATTCCTGCTTCATTCAATAATATTATTATTATTACCTAAATGAATATACATATACAACAACCCGGACCATGGATATGACCACGCATAAACATTTTTAGAAAAACAGTTGCTGCATGAGGAAAAATTAATTTTAAAATATCTTTTCAACGTGAATTCTCCTCCTGAATAAATAATAATATTATTATAAAATTAACATTTTTCAAAGGGAAAATATTTTGAAGTTTAAATAAGTTAAGACAAAACTGTCCGTTTCATTAAAATATGAATAATTGATATTTATACTATTTTCCAGATAGGTGTATGTAGACAAATTTTGTTTGTACGTGTACTTTACGTGTGTTTAAAAAGGTACACACGAAGAATACATATTATGGATGGAACGTGGTTGTGCTCGTGCTAGACTTTTTGACTAGAAATGTTACTACGCTTTACGTACATATTTAGACTTTTTAGACATTGTTTTCTTATTGAATATCATGTCGTGTAGGTTTGATAATAAAAAGTTGGTACAAACATACAGGTAGGTAAAAGTACGCGTGATACAATTTTGGTACTCTTTGGACTAAAACATACTATACTATAAATCGATAAGTTTACTACTGACTACAACTATTACTACTACACATCAGTGATAAAAAATTAAGACAGGTAGAAAACCGTCTTTTATACACTACTGTGTTTACGTACAACTTTTTTTTATCCCAACAAACAAAATTACACGTCTGTTTTTTTCTGCTTTTAAAAAATTTATAGAGTTGCTATTTATATTTTTGCTGCAACGCTTTGATATTTTTTCTAAAACAAAATACCCACATGTACACAGGAGGAATGTATTATTAATATTTAACAAAGTGTGCTGCCATATTATCATGATGATGATGTAAGCATCATAAGGAAATAGTAGACCCCAAATTTATATGCATGTTTTGCTTTCAGCAACAAATATAAATACTAAATATATAATACTTTATGAAGACTACATACATGGTTGTATTTTGTCGTATCGGGTGACGTACTCATTTTTCTCTTGGTCTTTTGATTTTACTGGTTTTTATTATTTTTTTTATCGACACATCTCGCTCGAATGTATAGCTCCGTATATATGTACAATATACACATATTTATTCTCATCATCAAAATCATTGTATTAGGGTTATTATTAAGGTTATTATTATAGTGTTGTGTTTGTTTGTTGCATCAATTCAATATGCATAATACCCTTGAGAAAATAATGAGCTCCTCCTCCAAACTGGTATAAATCTACTGCAGTTTTCCTGCAGTTTTTTGTGACTTTCTGTGAGGGTAGGTATTTATAATACTCAACAAAATCATCAAGAAGAACAACAAAAAAACTCTGTAATTGCTCCCTGTTTTTTCCGTAGTCTGGTCAAGTTCATTTATTTTTATTGCAATGCAACGAAAGAACAACAATGACAACCGGTGGTGGTGGTATTTGTTTTGTTGCCTTCCTGTTGTTTTTATTATCTAAATTGACTTTGTTAATTTTCTGATTTTTGTTTGTGAAAAAAAAACTAGTTGTGTAGACATAAACAAACAACCGTTTTTCTCACCATTTTTACACATTTTTTTGGGAGAGAAAAGTACCTGAAACCCCAAAAAGTCACTTTTGTACTTTTGACAGACAAGACAATTTATTATCAATTTACCTCCTTGCGATTCTCAAAAATAACCTATTATCCAACCTTTCTTCGGCTGACTTTGGTTGCCCTTTTCCTTCTGCCAGAAAAATAAACAGTAGCATAAGATAACTGTAGTTGTAGTTTTTCCTCACTCTGTCAGTGTTACTTTTTGTCACTGTTGTTATTAAACTAGCAAGTCAAAATCACATCAAGGACATATATATTACATAAGCTACGTAATCTACACTGTGCACGTGCCATTTCATTATTCGATAACCGTTTGTGCCCAGTGGTACCAGTACCCGAGAAAAAAATCCCTTATCTTTGCTATTATTGAGCTTTCTAGAAATGCCCGGTTAAAACCTAACCTTTCAACAAATTATTATCTATGTATTTATATTTCATGATGATGAAATAATAGACGATTTTACTAAAAATAACTCTTGTAGCTACACAGTAAGCATAAAATAAGTAGGTATGCATATAGTACCTTTCAAACTTTTTCATTATTAGTCAAACATATAAATAATTATTATTATTGTAAACCACATTCTCTCAAAATGAATATTTATGAAAATGACCAACAGCAAAGAGAAAAGGATTAACTAGGAAGAAACATCATAAGAATAAATTATTTTTATCAAAACTAACTGGTGATCAGATAGAAAAGCCAAGTATGTACACCATTGGTATCAATAATAGGCTTTAGCTAATTTAGCATACATGTCCATCGAATACTTACAATAATTTTACATTATGCAATAATGACAATCACTAACACACACGAAGAAAAACTTGCTTATGAACATTTTAAAAAACGATTTTGAAGTAAATAGGTACTAAACATGTACTAACTGCACAAGAAGAAGATATGACGACAACAACACCACCATTGCATTGTCAGTGTGCTCTCCATTGGAAAAAAAATTACATTTTTTCATTCACTGATCTAGTGTTCACAAGTATATCTTATGACATGAAAATAACGTGTTTTGTGTTTTTGCTGTTTAACTTGCTGACTTAAAAAACGTGAAATGTAAATTTAATGGTTTAAAAAGTAGAAAGACTGTCTTAAATACCTCTCTATTATATACATACCTGTTTTGCAATAATGATATTGTCTATATGCTCTAGTGTAATATTTAATGAGTAAACGTATGTTGTAATGTTTTGAGTTTTTTTGCCAATGAAATGTAAGCAAGCAAGCCAACAACCGTGTTTGTAATATTGTCTACAAACTAGTCTTGCTGAATACTAAACCAAACAACTGATTTGGTTTTATGTGTCATGAAGAGATTGCATTAGCGTCATTATCACCATTCGTTTCTCCTCTTTGCCTTTCTGATGATCTTTATCTCCTGAGAATATACCATACGAGAAAACCAGTGCAAACCAAGTTATCACCCTAAAGTCCCTACCTACCTCAATCAGAGTTGCAACATCTAAAAAAACCGATCCAACTTGTTTTTTCTTTTTGATTTTTTTTGCACTGACGACGTGACCGTGGAATGGTACTGTTCAAGAAAGAGAAGCCAGTGTAGTAGTCACAACGAGCATCAGCAAAAAAAGCATTTTTCATCGAGTCAGTCATTCAGCTCTCTGCCTATTTAATCAGCTAATCGAAAAACCAGTATTACAACAAAATTACAAACCAAACCACAAGACAACAACAGCATGTAGGAGAGATTGCCGAATCGAGAAATGAAATGAGTCACAAATCAAATCACGAAAAGAGAAGCCAACCCAATACTGCATCACGTAGTAGTAGCAGCAGTAGTAGTAGTATTATTAGTACACATTTTTGGTTTTTTACGAGAAATAATGATCAAATTTACTATAATACTATAGATGAGCACGGGTTTGGCATAAAATTAGATATACATACCTACATTCTTTCCATTGCAATATATTGCGAAGAATAGCAGAAAGTGCTTAGAATATCTGGATAATCCCGTGAAAATGTCTATAACCTATTATTATGCTACACATATATGTATACTAACTACCATTCACCATCATTATCAACCGCTTCGATTATTGGCTGATGATGAAATTGCATAATAAGAAGTTGCATAGCATGTGTACATGTCGTATCACCAATATGAGATTATTTTTCATCCAGCTGTAGCATAATGACCGTCAAACATGACATATGATTACTAAAACCAAGCGCTGCCGCCAGCACTCTGCACTCTGAAGCTATTTATATTTTATTGGAAACTGGTTCTTCCAGAAGTTACGTGATGCTGTTGAAAAGCTGAAATAATGAAGCACCTCTATCTACCTACCTATATACAATCGCATCATGATGGTCATCATTATGACATTTTTCCATTCTGATTCCAAATCGTCAGCCCACCACCACCACCAAGAAAGCTGCAGAACCAGTTGTCTTTTTTAGATTCTTTTATGCCCAGCTTTACTGGCCAAACCCACTACTTGTGTTTATTGCTGCCGCCAAAAAAATCCCACAATTGTGCATGCACACACCAGACACAGTCGTGACCTTTGACGTACCTAAGTAGTTTACATGTTTTCATCAAGCGTGTAAGTATTTATACGTGGAGATGACAAAATAATGCGATGAAACTTTTAAATAGAATCTTTCAACAGATTAATCTCAGTTGACAATTCTGACATTCCTATGAAAAAAAGTCCAGCAAGTTTCTTGAGCGCAGTAGCAGCGAGCGCGTCAGCGACGAAAAGCGTTCATTCCATTATATCAAACTGAATACAGTTGTTTGTTTGTGGAGGATAATCGTGCCATTCCACAACGTAGTGTTAGAACGTGCTTATTTGTCATTCATTTAATAAAGTTCAAAAGAAATGTTTGTATTTGCATTGATGTTAAAGTGTCCAGCCACACATGCACAACTACACAGAAATTCCGCTCCAAATACCAAAGTAATCGCTGCATTTTTAGAAAACCTTTGTTTAGTTTAAGGTTATAACATGTAATGTTTTGACGTAGTAAATTTGTACAAAGCGTGAATGAACATTCAAGGCGACAGAAAAACAAGACAAGCAGATAAATTTAGCTTGTTCCAAACGTGTGTTAAGTATAAGAGGAGGAGTGAAAAAGAATAATATTATGATATTGCATCATCGCCACATTAACTTTTCCATAGACTATAGACCGGATAAAGTTTTAGGCTAGAAAGGAAATAAAAATGACAAGGTCTGGTCAGTGATAATGGTGGTAGTATGTAGTAGGCACGTACATAGGCATGACATTATGTTCATTATTTTGGGTTGTAAACTGCTTTTCTCCTCAATAGCACACTTGAGTACTGTGTACCACACACTGACGGAATTCTCTACAAACTCTACTAATTGTAAATGAAAATGCCAGTGGCATTGGTTTACGTGTATGTACTCCCATTTCCACCATACTGACTGGTTTAAATAAAAGTTGTATCAGGAAAATGAATGAATGAAAGAACCATAACATTAGACCATATGTTCAATGTTACCCCATTTCCTTCATTTACGATTCACATCCTTTGTTTGTGATGATAATATTAATGATAACAGCAATGAAATTCATTCTTACTAAATCATTTCATTTCCTTTAGCTGCAACGCACCATGTTGAATTTCAAAATTACAAAAAAGTATATACGTACCTATACATGCGTCTTATATGCATATTCTTGTGTCCACAATGATAAGAGAGGAAGTGCTAACAACGATTTAAAAAATACAAAATTATGCACATTAAAAGTTAATCCATCCTTCTCTCGTGCACATTAAAATTCACTGCAAAGCTGTAACAAAAGGTAAAACGGGTTGCTTAATCGGAGCATCCCATCAAGTGTCATTCACTTTTGACTAAATAAATCAATATTTTCTTGGAAGAATAAATCAATAAATATAGAGCAAATATATACTACTACTGGTAGCAGAATACCTTCAAAAAACAAAAGAAAAAAAATCGATTTTGCCTGGCCTGAGAATATATTAATTAAGTGACGAGGAAAACTTGACATTTTTACAGTTTTCTCATGCGTTCTCTCCTTCTCGTGCGTTTTTCTCTCTTACTTTGCCCCAATTCAGCAGACACTTGCCGTTTTTTTCCTCGCAACCTTCATCATCCTAGGGAAAAATAGTAACTTGAATGGGCAACTAGCATGAAACTTTATTGTCATTTTTTATGAAGATTATTACACGAAGGAAAAACATGCAACTGCATTAATTTTTTCTTTTAAAATACAATACAATTTTGGCATTAAAAGTAGCCTGTCAATTTTTCCTTTGCACGATAAGCATTATTGGTCGGGGCATATAGCGTTTTTATGCGTGCTTAAAATGCATGTATTCTGTTTTTAGGAAAACGGACAAGAAACTCGGAAGAAATGAAAAAATGCACACACACAAACTCATGCATGAGCAAGCAAAGCTTTTTGATAAATTAATGATAACTTTTTATTCTTAGCTTCATAGTTTGCACACACACACACACACACACACACATGCATGCATGCACGGCAGGCAATTTTAGTGCATTACGGTGATGACGACGACGATGATGATGATGGAATTGCATGCGAAGAAGCGGTAGTCAAAAAAATTATTTAGGCAGCCAACATAAAAGAAAGAAGGAAGACTCTGCCAGTCAAATCAACGTTTATAGAACAGCAGCAGTATCCTCATTACTACTTGAGATCTCATCTTGCCATCATTGTAATCAAATATAGTATAAAAATGCCGAGTTTACAACAAATATGCTTGCAGCTAGTGCACTGGTTCTTCTCTTCGTTTTAGACAAAAAAGGCACAAAATTAAGTATAAAGAGTTAAAAAGACCTAGGACGACGTGACACATAAGACGGGTTATATTTATGTTCTTCATTCTGCTTTCTTGTTACCTTGAGAAGACGAGAGAAGGGTGAGAGAGAGAGAGAGAGGAAAAAAAACACTAAGCGTTTCATTTTATGCCCAGTAACGAAATTCCACTTGGCATGCCATATAAGTTTAAATAATAATAGTAAAGGGAACAAGTAAAGTGTGAATAAGTGGCAGGCAGAAGCGGTGGATTCCGGAGGGGGCTTGCTATTTAAGTAGTAAAGTTGCTAAGTACATAATACATTTTTAAGGAATGTCAGCACACAAATGGGAGAAAAGCATATTATTTTTTTATTCAAGGAAGAAGGGAACAAGACATGAAGAGAAAAAGAAGAAGAAGTTAAATGAATTCTATGCCATGATGAGCATGCAACAAAGAACATCAGTCTCTATTTCTCCATCCAAAGTAGTGGCTCATAAGTCGTGACTGTTTTTGTTGTAATCCCTGTAGTAAAAATGTATATATGCTTGAGATTGAGAAAGAAGAACTAAAGTAAAACTTTTTTTACTGTGTATGCTCTTTCCTATCTTTCCGTGAATAGTCGTGGTGGTTTGCTTGAAATAAAAAAGTAAGAGGAAGAAAGCGAGAAAAAAACGATTTCGTTGAGAGGAGGAAAAATTGTTGGTTGTTTTTTTGGAGGGTCTTAATATTCTTTTTTCTCACTTCCCACAAACTTCCTTTTTGCTTACCTCTCTCCTCTTTACTCCATTCCACACATATACACTATCACCCACCAAGCTGTTAAACCAGACAAAGTGCTTTTCTCTCTTTTGATTATATATTATGTAGACTTTGGTCGCCGTCATGCATGGAGGTGTATCAATATACTCCATCGTCTTTTTTGTACAAAAAACAAAAATAAAGCAGAAACACGCACGCACACGCGTAAAATATGTATATAAAGTAAAGGTGATGTAATAAAGCATAATGTGCACAACACAATACAATAGGTAGACAGCTCACATGGTGGTGAATGATTGAGAAAATCATACAATATGCAGCAAATAATACAACAACTTTGAATACAAAAGGACCAACTTGAAAAGCTCTCAAAAAACTACTATATGAATCGAAGATAGTTGGGTCAAACAAATGAAATTGCTTACCAGTAGCCAATTCAACTGAAATGGACAGGGTACGCAAACAAACTGAAGGTTATTGAAAGTAAAAACTCATTGTGAAACCAGAAGCTTCTTTAGCGTAGAATTATGGATGGGATTTTTACAAAATTTCGTTGTTGCAGAAAAAGGTCATGTCTATAGACTCTAGACCCTTTAGTGGCCTTTATGAATAAATGTACATAGAGCATGGTTCATTTCTTGTGAAAAATTCTAAATTCCGCTTTATGAACGGGTATATTTTCCGTATGCTTAATTCAACGCTGCTCTTTCAAACACTTATGTACCTGTATCCGACAGACTGTCTGCTCATAACGATTCCACTATGTAGAAAAAAAGAAATCTAAAAAACTATCCGTTTTGAAGCAACTTGCCTTCCCCTTCTTGTGCTTTTTTGTATGCATCCAGACCGAAAGTCGAAAAAAGGTTACTTATTTGTACATTTTGGTTAGGGTTTTATGTCTTTGGTAGTGTCGTGTCCGTG
>JAHZMT010000434.1:0-16122 GCA_027743785.1 Sinhomidia bicolor
CATTACTATCATTTCTCTGATTGCAACAAACCCCTGCAAAATACGGTCTTTTTTCAGTACAATTAAATATAAAACAACCTGTAAAATGTATAAGCACTTGACAACAAAGATTTAAATTCTGCAATGCATTTACTCTTCTTTTAGAATTTTCTCGGTTATAATCGTTGCGCAGAAGCAAATTTTATTTTATGCCCTTGGCCCTTTGCTTATGTATGAACCAAAGTAGATGTTTTCAATCAATTAGATTCTTTGGATGTTATGCCATAATGATTAAATAAAAGCATCATAGTTGATATCAATTTTTTGTCTTCATCTTATTTAGAGACATATTTATTTTAAAGGTATAGCTCAACAACTTTTGACAGCATAAATGGAGGCTATTATTTTAACATGAATATTATGCGTATTTGCGCAGTAGATATTTGTCACTATTTTAATTTCATATTTTTTATACATTATTCTTGTTCCTACCAACTCACAGTACCTTTACAAGCTCATCATACAGTTGCTGTTTCACTACGGATCATTTGCATAGCAAAACATTGAAGTATTTTCAACATTATTTTTGATTTTTAGCTTAAAACTTAATGAATTCAAAGCAAAATTAGTACACTGTACCTCGAACGACGTTTTTTCAGTAGTAAAAAATTTAATTTAAAAACAAGCATTGTAAAAAAATCTGGTTGCATTGAACAAAACTGAGAAATCATATTAATTGAGAAGAGAGTCTTTGTTCAGAATACTATATTGTTTGAGTTTTAAATACGGTTACTTTGAACATTAACATCGAAGACAGAGTTGTAGATTAACGTGTACATCTTTTCTACGAGATTGAATGATTGAAAAATGTTATAAGTATATTTTTTTCGAAAGTCGATTCCTACATATGGCGTGCAATATTTAAGATTGATTGATTAAACAAAATTTCTTCTTTGTTTACTACTGCACTTTAAAGCTTTATTATTAATAATATAAAATGGAAGACACAAAGTGATTAGGCATACATATGTTCAAGGGAAGATATATTAAATATTGTGATTTTGTCACTGAAGATCAGTTTTTTAATTTTTATAAACGATTTTAAAGACTTGTAAAGCATATTATTACTTCTTTTAAAGCTTTTTCAGTTTGGCAACCATTATGTCTCCAACAGGTCTGCAAAACATTTCATTTTTTATCACAATGATTGTGATAAACATTTTTTTCGAAAGACAACGAGAACGTTCGTTCGTGATTATAACATATTTGTAGCGTAATATTTAACAACTAATTATTTACCATGTTTTTTACCCCTCTCTTATCCTCACAATAATGAACAACAGTATAATAATGCATTTTACAAAATAATACAACAGTATGTAAAACATTCAACAATTTAGTTTGGATACATACTTGTAGTATATGCATGTTTGTATGTCTATTAACACTTTAAAAGTATTATGCCTAATGAACAACAAATTAAGAACAAACAAACTCATAACAAATATATATATATTTACAACCAGCCTTATATTTAAAATTGTTTCACAAAATGAAAATCTTATCATCAAAGAGACTCTCAATTTTTTTTAGAGAACTACCTATACATAATATCAATTTGGTATATACGGTTTTTTCTCAAAGTACTTGAACTCGTTAATTGGCCACTTGTGGTTTCTTAAAGATTCAAGTACTTTAGTTTGACACAGCGCTTCACATTTTTGTTTATAAATTACACACACACAGCGAAACATTTTTCTAAAACTATGTGCATGCATTATTATTATTATTGTTAATAGTTACCAAAAAAAGTAACGTGACTTTATACATTACTTACTATACGTTACTAGTGAGATTACAACTAATAAAGCCTATCATTATTTTTTCAAGATGAAGTTACTTATTATTATTATAATACAATGTAGGTATTTAATTATGCATTACTCTTGTTAAAAGTTTATATATTATCGACAAGTTAAATAATATTTATCATATAATAAGAGCACTTTTAAAAAATTCTTTGTTTTATAAAAATTGAGCAATAGGTAAACATGAGTGAAATGTTTTAAAGGATTTTTTTCTTAAAAAATCCAAATGTCTAGCTTCTTCCATCTCTGCTATATCATTATTTTTTTATCAAGTTGCATGTACACAATAAAGCAGCAGTGTTTTGTTTTAGATAATTTATTATATTACTAATTTATTTACACAAAATAATTCTTCTTTTTCATTAATGGATTCATGGCTTTTTAAAAAAAGTTAAGAAAACTGTCATAATGAGTGAATGAGCGTGTCGTTATAGCTTACAAGTTCAAAGTAATAAACTATATAGAGCCATGACGTCTTCTTGATAAAACAACTGTATATATAACACATTTTAATTTGGATAAGCTCGCTTGAGAAAACTCGTTCAATTTAAATTGCAAATGATTCAATGTTTAAAGTTCTTTGATAGAAACGAGAAAGAAAGAATCATCATCGTCATCATTTTAGTTTTTGAATAATAAATACAGTTACATATCTCTCTCTTTCTCTCCCTCTGCTGTACATAATATGTTTAAAGGTCTCAAGATAATTTAGCAATTAATATTTCGCCAAAGTAAATACTATATATGTAGTAATTAAATTACTTACAACCACTACAACTAATTAATAATATTATTGCAAAAAATGATGTTGTACCCTAGATGTATGTAAATCTATAAATTAGCGAACACAAAATTGTTTTTATGATAATGACCATATTTTTATGACGTGTGTGGAGGATGGTCTCTGTATAAGTTGCCAAGTAGTAGTAGTGTTTTGTTTGACCACTACCAAGCATATTATTTGATGTGATGGTCACATTTCGTTTACTTTACTATTTACACACAGTACAAATTATAATAATTATTTATCATTGATCCTCCTTGTTTTACTTCAAAATTTGGTTGCTGCAGCAGCGTGCACGTAGAAAAGGCACCGTTGTTGTATTTTTGTTTATTAAGCGTCAAACCCATTTTCTTGAATCCTTTTTTTTACAATATCGACTCTCTGTTTATAAAGCTATAGCACAACAAAAAATGTATAATAATCCAAGCTTTGCCTGATGGCGATGAAGATGGTGATGATGTGATCCACCAGTTGTTTCACATCACCCCGTTCTCCTTCTTTCTCTGTCAAACTTTCTCCTGCTAACAAACCCCTTCAGCAGCCTACGCATCCATCATCATGCCCCCTTCTTGCTCCTCTTCCTCGGTAAGCTCAGTTTGGTCCAGCTCTTCATTCATCATCAACTCGTTCTCTTCTAGTGGACTGGATGTGCTGTCCATATTGTCCAAATGGTCCAGGGAGCCGATTCCTAGTCCTTCATCGTCTTGATGCGTTTTCAAGTGAGCACGAAGATTGCAGGCGAGGGCGAAACGCTTTGGGCAAATGTGACAGGCATGTGGCTTGTTACCTAAATGAGTACAAAAAGAGAATAAAATACATGATTATGACGTCATTTGCAAATTTTATTGATACATCAACCTAATTAATTGGTAGGTTATTTATGTGCCGATGATGTAACAGGAAAGTTGAGATTATTAGCAATTATGGTGGAAAATGCGATACTAACTTTCATTTTAGAGTAATTTCCTTGATCTAAATGTTTCCATCATTTCCCCTATATACCATAAAAATGTACCTGTATCTTCAACTTTCCCAATCATACATAATTTCCTTTTTTTCAAAGAATCCAATTTTTTGTCACGCTCACGCACAATGCATGTATTTCTACTGACTACATGGGCAGTTTTGTGATGTCATCATGTCATGACATGAGGAGTGCCCAGTGTTCACCTCATCATCATAATCATTGAAATGCTCAGTAGTAGTAGTAGTAGTGGTACACTACCAGATGCATATGTACATGGACAAAAAAATCAAAAAAGCTAAGAAGACATCTTATTTCATTTTTTTTTCTCTTAAACAAGCCAATATTCTCTCCACAGGGGTAGCATAGCATATCTGCATGTGCTGTGTTTCCTTGTTTTTTCTTCCTATTTCATAAAACATCCGAACAAGTTGAAACATTTTCACGTTGACCACTGGGCGTGTGAACAGATATTGTCGGTCGGTGCTGTTATGTTATGTTGTTTTGTTACAGCAATGGTAACTGCATTTTGAAGTAGTTGAATAAGAAGTAGTAGTAGTTACAACACAGCAGTAATAATAAAGTTCCACCGACTTTGCTACTGCTACTACTACAACTAAAGCAGTACGAACCGACACAAAAGTCGTCGAATAAACTGTCAGAGCCTCCCCCATTAAATAAGACGACTTTTTTCCACACAAAAAAATATGATGACCCTTGGAATAATGGAGGAGGAAAAGGAAGATTGAACAAGTTGGTCTTCTCTCACAAATTTTATGATTTTTTTTGTCTCAAAAAAAAGAACAAGTCCATAACAACAAAATTCATATCATCATTATCATCTTGAACGGCATCACTATTTATTTTATTTCATTATGCAGATGACTTTTAAAAGAGGAACAAAAAAGTTTTTAAATGTGTTGTGTTGTTTTTTTCAAGATTTCGTTAGCTTCCAACATTACGCCTTTTATGTGAAGTTTTTTTTGTTCGACATGAAACAATAATGAAAACAATTTTATGTGAGACATTTACCCACACACACAAAAGTAAAACATATAATAATAATATCCAGCAGCATAATAAAAATGAAAGAAGGAAATATATAAGAAATAGAAAAGGGAGGATCTCGGATCTGTTCAGAAAGTAAAATATTTTTAATAATGAACCAACCAGTCTTAAAAAACAGTGGAAAATACCGACACGAAGAAAAGCTTATGGTTAAAAGATTTTTTTTAAAGAAGTAAGCCAGGTAGCCAAGCAGACTTGTGCTGATTTATTTAATGAAGCAAAGGGAGTCATGACTAATAAATGGTCCTTTCTTTCTCTCTACAAACTTTTTGTACTGCACGTATGCATGTACAAATATTCTCAGAAAGGTGGACCTTTTTTATATGCATTACGTTTTTTGTGATGTGATGCATGTGATATTATTGAATTATGGACATAATTTTCATCAGCATAATGCTTGAAGCATTTTTTATGATTATTCTTGGTAGCACAAACATGCATACCTACCTACATACATACTTGCATGATTAAAGATAATAATAAAAGTTTTTTTCTGAAACAGAAGCCAAAAATTGTTTGGAGGGCCTAAAAAGGTCAGAACAGACGCATGTCTACCAAGAACAGGGAGAAAAGCGAAAATAACAATAATGTACCCTGAAGATTTTCAAGTGAAATCAAAGGGAAAAAATACATTTTATAATTATAATAATAAATAGATAGGAAGGTAGATAGATCGCATTTTAAGGCCCAACATATACATTTTTTTGATCAACGTCCAAAAATATTTATAAAAATGCCCTGAGACGATTGATAGTGTACTTTACTAAAAAAAATATTTAGAATAGATTTATTATCATCATCACAATGTCCAACCAAATAATAGGTGTGTATACACTACTACTACTGTTGTGTTGTAAAGAAGAAATTATGGCATAAGGATCATCTCCACCAACAAACGTCATCATCATCATCAGCAATGCTCACTAATACGAGGACGGTCAGAAGCTACCTCAGAAAATGAAGAGCGTAGTGCTTTTTCTGAGAGCGAGCACGTCCATCGTCATAAACCGGTTTTGAAAACCTTCCAGTCAATTATTTTCTCAGAGAGCGAGAGAGTGAAAGAAAGAAGCAAAAAATAATATGTAACAACAACAAGAGAGACAGGAGCAGATAAGAAGAAGAAGAAGAAGAAGGAGAGCAGAGCAGAAAAGATTATAAATATTCATAAAAAACATTATTATTCGTTTTATATGCATGTTGCATGATGGGTGAACTATTCCAATAATATTGCTTGCTTTTCCAACCACCACCACCATCAGGCAGGAGTACTCGTAGTAAGTAAAGTGGGCAAGGCCAAAGATGATGCAACATGTGTTATGTATGTACATCTATATATATATATATATATATTCGTGTCTGATGGCTTTTGTGTGTGATGACGACGGTAGAGATCAAGAAAAAATATATAAAAAGGGTAAAGTTCTTGAATAGTCTTGCTGATACAGTAGCTAATAAGAATGAGAAAGAAGAGCAAGTAAGGTAGCACTACAAGTTGAAGCTGCTGGTCTCTTGCTACTTTTAAAATTATATGCATAACAAAATAAAATGATCTGATCATCGCCATTAAAAGGTAGAAGTAGTCAGGTGAAGAACATATTGGATCTATCTAGAGCGTAAAAAAATGCGTGTGGAGATTTTTTTTATATATTGTGCTGGGATTCTGGGATGCATGCATGTATGTATGTAAGTTTGCTTTACTGCTGAGAAAAAAATAAGGGTTGTGGTGGTGGTGTTGTTCCAGACAAGCTAGAAGCGAGCAAGCAAGCAGGCTGGTAATTGTCCAGAAGCAATTTTCTGACGAAAACACATAGCGAGTGTGTGAAAAAAAGTGGAATTGCTGAGAGGATCAAATCGAATGATATTGATATCGCTGGTATAGCAAAGGCATTATCAAAAGGTATATATGGAATGGTAGTATTGGTTGTTGGTAGTACAGAAAAGTACAAAAAAAGATAAGAGGATCATGAACTATTATATATACCTACTTGCGCGTTTTATAAGGAATCATATATATAGGCAGTTGAAAATGCAAATAGCAAACCAGACCAGCGAAGACAATAAGTAAGCATATGTTACACAGGATAAGTGGTTTTCTATTCATTAACAGAAACGAACCGGGACAATTTAGGCGAAAAGGAAATTGACTTTATTACATGTAACATGGAATTTCTCTCGCCCTTTTTTCCCTCTCTCTCTCTCTCTCGCTATCTTTCTAGTAGACAGTATTCAACCCGTCTCATTTTAATAATAATAATAACAATCTCCCAACAAACAAACATTAAATAAATTTCAAAAAAAATAAGAAATACCAATACACCTAATCAATATGTGTACACAGGTTACAATATGGTCTGTAGTAGTAACAATAAAAAGCGGTAAAGAACATTGCTCTTCTTCTTATTGATTATCCCAATAATGAGATGAGGTCGTCCAAAAGGAAAAAAATGGATATATAGATTCTTTTGCTTGTAAACACGCAACCTTTTTCTTTCATCCAACCACCATAACAATAATTTCTGTATATAAACAGCCACCCTAAACCAAACCACAAAACAGCAGCAGCAGCAACAGCAACAACATCACAGAGGGATGATGATAGTGTTAATCTTTCGCTTTTATCTCCATGTTTTCTTTTCTATTCCTTTACTACTGCAAACCCTTTATGGTGGTGTCGACGAGAGTAGAGGCGTATATAGTGAAATGCTGCAGTGATATAAAAAAGTAACAAGTAGTATATTGGCTTTAAAGAAAGAGAGAGAGAAAAAAAAATACACCACAAAAACAATCGATGGAATGCACCATGCACCCAGTTGTATAAAAAATATATCTGTACAAAAAAACTAAAACAAGCTTCTGTTGTTTTCTTTGGAGAGAAGGAAGTAGCATAGAAAAATAAGCCAACCAGCACATTATATGCAAGTGGTTTGTATAGTAATATAGTTTTTTTCTTGAGCTTAAATAATGGGCTAATTAGAGCAGTAACAAAAAGAAGAAAAAAACCTTTAAAGTCTTTTTACTTTCTGTGATATGCAGCTTTTCTGTGACTGCGAGCCTAAACCGGACACTCTGGAGACGGATCATTTGCATATTGCATGCTTATTAAGCAACAAGTTGAAGAAGTACGTAATCAGATTGAAAGTAAGCAAGCCACATTGTTCTTTCTATTATATATTTTTTATTTAGATTGTTGTTGTGGCTATTTGTTGCATGATGCTACGTCGTTGTCCATTCTCTTTTGCCTGGAATCTGGCTGGACATTGCTAACCAATGTCATCATCATCATCAAAAGGTTTACGAGACTGTCACGTAAAAAAGTAACAAAAGTCCAGCACTTGAACATGCTCTTGATTTTTTTTTTCTTTTCTTTTTGAGCTCTTATGTCACTCTTTATTATTATTTTCTTTGGTCGGCTACTTCCAGTTAAGCTGAAAAAAGTAAGTAGTAAAAGTTGTAAGTTGAGAAGGACGAGACCAGTAGTAGTAGATTTTTTTTTCAAGTGGTGTCCTTTCAACTTTCCTTCTCATTATATATTTTTTTGTTTTTTTTAATCTTATCAAAAGAAAAGAGTAGCTGTAGCATATATTCGACAAAAAAATAGAAACATGCTACTACTTTATTTCTTTCGATTTTCCACGTTCCGTTCACTTTTCCACTCCATTTTACATTTTACTGCATTAGATACGGCGATGATGATGATGATCAGGTAAAAAGAAACAGCGGTATTTTCTTCACAGAAGCTACTAAAAGAGCTAATAAGCATTCTTTCATCTTGTTCTTCTTCCTCCTCTTCTCTTCTTCGTGCTCTCTGCTTTTTTTCTCTCTCTCGCTCTTTTTAATATCTAATCTCCTCCAAGAAGCAGCTCACAAAATGTGCTGCTGTTTCGTGCATTCTAATTCCTCGTGTGCAACTATCTTCCCTGCAGCTCATTTACTCCTTTTTTCATTATCATCATCATCATCATCATTCAAAGATGACCCATGTCCTCCTGTGAACAACAACAAAACATACATGTGTGAATGTACTGGACAGAGACCCTTTCTAGTTTAACAGAGCATTGTTTCACCAAAGTCTAGAGGCAACCTAGAGGACCTTGTAAGTAATAAGTTAAATGAGTAGAGCAGAACATAAAAAATATGCTTTTACAGGTCAACCAGAAAATCAAAAGCAGCAGCAGATACAAACTGTCCAGCAGTAGAATCCAGAAGCAGCTTCTGTTAAGCTCTCAAGTCAAGTTTAAGAGGGAGAAAATAAGACAAAATAAAAAATCTTTCAAGTCGTGATTCTCTTCTTTTTTTTCTCCGCCACTTTGGCTTCTGGTTACTTACTTGTTATGATGGTACGTTACACGGCATGAATGCGAATATCGTGATGTTCATGAGCAAGATGATGATGTGGTAATAATAGTATTTTTTGGGTGAACGCATGATTTTATTTAATCTGATGATGATAAGGAAGGAAATATATGGAAGCAGAGAGAAAGACGGAGAGAGAGAGAGAGAGAGAAGAAAAAGAGGAAGGAGAAACGATGAGTTCAAACAAGGTAATGATAATATCATGATATACCACACCAACCACACCACACCACCATAACAAGTATGCAACCACAAAAATATTCATTTTCATCATCATAATAATCATCATCGTCATCATCATCACCGTGGTCGTCGTCGTAATCAAGTGGCCACGAAACATGAACTGCAACTTTTCTCTTTAAAAAAAAAGTTTTTTCTTACGCTGACCAGTAGTTGCGTTGGTTGCGAGTAGTAGCGATCATCAGCACCATAAGCAACAAAATGGATTATCATCAGCAGATATGTTACCTAACCACCACCATCATACCGGACCAACGCAACGGTCACTTTCTTCATTATCAATATAAAGTTTACACACACAACGTATTTTTCAAGCCAACGATGAAAAAAAATGTAAAAAAGAGGAAGTTGCTCGTTGGGCGCTGTTTCATTTCGAACAAATACAATGAAAAGGGTGACGACTACTGGGTGATTATAGTGTGATGCTGATGATGATCGTACTGGGAGAATAAAAAAAGAGGAGCAGATGGGAAATGAAAATTGGATTATTGGCTATCTCCAAAAGAAATTTATGGTGCCATACAGAAATGATGATACAGGTTGGTCAAAAGTAATATAATATCATCATCATCGGTATTTGATATAAAATGGCACCAGGTAACTTCTTTGGATATCATAACAGCAGCAACAAGATGATAACGATGATATAACCTCCACATCCTCCCTCTTTATTCTTCGTCTTCTGCTGCTGCCACTACTACGTTTTTCCATAAAGTTCCTATATATTCGATCATTTCTCTACTATTCCTGCTGCTGACTTGCTGTTTATCTGTGGTAAATTATCGGTTACTTTTTTTCTCCTTCTTCTTAACTAGCAGCTTTGTTTTTTAAAGATCACGACAAGTAGAAGAAAACAAGGGAATAAATAAATAAGATAAAATATCTATCTATCTGGCTACTTCACATTGTTTCCCATTTCCATATTATCCATAGTAGCACCGCCAGCTATAAACTAAACCTCTAGAAATTTAATGTTTGCATTTCGTGCATTACTTTATATTAGGTAGGTATATAAATATATATGTACATTTTTATAGAAAATGGTAATAAGGATAACAACGAGGATGATGATACGGATAGAAAACAAGAGGAATGTAAGAAAAAGAAAAGTAGCAGCAGCAGACGGAATATAATAATGATGATATGGATTATAAGAATATTACACGCAGTAATTTCATTATCATGCCATCATGTGATATTTTTTTCTGATGTGATGTGCGTGCCCCACTCTGTCGCTCGCTGCTGCTCCAAAATACTTTTCCTTTTTTTCTCCCTTCCTTCCTTGTGTATAAAAAAATAAGCTTATTATTAAAATACCTACTTCTCGTTACGATGGGATACCAGCAGCAGAAGGAACATTATAAGATGGAGAACAAGGTGCTCTTTGTGAGGTGCGCTTTTTTCTTACGTTTGGGTGCACGAAAGAAGGGCAGAAAAAAGGGTTAAACTGGATGCATATTGCTTGCGTAAGTAAATAAGTACAACTTTTGGACAAGTTTTTTTTGAATGCTCATCCTTCCGCTTTACACATGGCATGCATTTTATCGTACACCGGTGTAGTAGTGGTGATGGTGGTGGTGGTAGGGTGGTGGTGAAGCGGTAGCTGGGGAAAAGTCAAAAAGTCAAGTAGAAAAACAAGAAGAAACGACAAGACACATATCACTTGACTGTTATTTTGCGTCTTGTCCGTCCGTTGGAAAAAAAAGTCAACGTTTTTTTAAGCCGGTTAAAAGTGTATCATTGTGTCATCATTACGTGACGTTTGTGTTGTATGATTATTATATTATCATAATATTATTATTGTGATTGTTCCGCCAACCGTTAACAATTTATATACATATATGCATGTATGGTTAGTGATAATAGTGTGGGATGGAAGGAAAACTTAATAGATGTATATAAAATGAGTGGGCACCCAAACGCAATCAACGTATTATCCTTTTTGTGGGTATCTCTGAACCATGAAATTTTAGCATGAAATCTTTTAAACGCCAAAAAGGATGTGGAATTTTTTCCTGGAAATTGCTGCAATATTCAAATGTATATTCAAACTAAATCGCATAATTTTTTTTATATGCACAGTCACTCACACACAGATATATAATTTAGATATAAAGTTAATAGTCAATGGTGATCAATAAGCAGCAGTGCACTATCACCACCATAATCATATAATTATTATGTACGACATGTAATGTAATAGATCAATCATTTTTTTATTTCTTGGTATTTTCTTGGTGGTTGATCCATATGACCATTTTAGGCGGTACTACTACTGGCTGCTCAGAACAGGACATCACATAACTCTGGTAAGCATTTGGGTATGTATATTGCATTGCCAGACAAGATGTAGTTGTTAGCCGTTACTATAACAATAATAATAATAGCATTTAAAGCTTAAATCACCACACCCACTACAAAAACCCATAACAATCATTGTTATCTTGTTTTTGCTGAACCTGCTGCTAGAATAGGTAACATTTTCAAGTGACATTTTGTCTAAGCAAAAATACTAATATTTCTATATACCACTAACCAGTGTACAGTAGCAAAAAAATTTAATATTGTATATCTTTCACTTGAAACCTCCACCTTGCTACTGCTCTTGTTGTAGGCAATATTATTATTATTATTATTACGTTTGCTTATCAAATTGTAGCATCTCTCTTCCCTTACGCCACCGCCACCACTACCAAACACGACAATAAACCACGTCGTTCTCACGCAGCTATTTTGGTGTCCTTACTCCTTCTTATCAGCTATTATTACCACCACCACTACTACTACTACATATTCGTTTATGATGCTCACTCGTCTCATCATCATCATCACTATCACCAACCACCTCTCTGCTAGACATTCCATTGCCATCATATATCCATATGGGGCGAAAAGAGATAAATACTCCCATTTGATCAGCAGGATCAATCAAGATGAAACTCTAACAGAATACCAAATGATTATTATTACTATTATTATTATTACACCCTTATCATCTATGCATCTTATGTACATCCACCTGCTTGTCTATATTCCAAAATCCTTTTTGTCTGGGAACCTTACTCCTCTTTTGTTTCTCCGCACTTGTTTTTTCCTTATAAAGGGCCCGCTCATACAATATTATAATATAATCAATAGACAGCCACACATTACACTACAACAAGCGTATATAACTTGTATTGATTTCTTTTTTGTTAATGTTGCTGCTGCTGCTGTTGCTGTTATATCAGAAAAAAAGTTTTTTTTAAAACATGGTAATAATAATGATCCTGCTTGGCGATCATCATTACGCATGCATACATAATTTTCATCATGATAATAATAATGATAATGTTGTACAAAAGCTGCTGTTGTTGTAATGATTATCCTTCTGATTTAATGACGGTATTGCTCAGAGGCAGCAGCAATCACCACCGCCACCACATCAGCCACCTTTTCCCATATTCTCTTCTGCTGATCTCTTCTCTTGCTAAGGTAATCATCATCATCGTCTTCATCATCATCACTACCACCACCACACATCAAATTATGCTTTCTTATCTTGTCTATACAGCCATGTTTACGCAAAAGATGTTGAGTCCAAGTCAATCAAAAACAAAAGTTTTTTTTCTCTTCTCGCTTCTCTCTCTCTTCATTTCCATGTCCGTTTTTTTGACTGGCTAATAATGCTGACTGGGCACATTACATTACTGCGCTGAGTACAAAGTTGTGTTGTTATAAATATTCCCAATATAAACGATGCGTATAAAAGAAAAATCACAACAGAAGCTGCTGCTGTTTCAGCAGCAGTGAAAACATTCAAAGAGCTACTGACTAAAAACCAAACTTGTTCATTCATCGTCGTCCTCATCGTTTTCGTCGTCATGTTTTATAGATGGACAGGGAACATGGGTAATAATATAACTTTGTATAAAAATGGACCACCCATCCATCAGATAACAGAAAAAGAATCATCAACTCGTCATGATGATGACCATCGACCAGCATGCAGTAATTTTCATCATATGGACTATGCGGCTATTATAATGTATGTATGTATTTATTTAAACGGTAAGCTCATCTAAAATTCTAATCGAAATCCCATATTGGATGATAATGAAGATCCCACGGTTTAGATTTTACGTGAATATTTTATTATTTTTATTTTAAAGGATTGCATGAGCCAAGAAAGATATGAGGAATGAATGGATACCTTGATTTTTTTTCATATTGCGAGTAAATGTGAATAATGTTTAGTTTTGTGGTTAATTAGCGGTTGATTAATGGTGTATATAAATACTGCAAAAAATTATAAAAGAAAGAAAAATGTTAAATATATTTAAGGTACATATACTCAAACGGCAGCTATTTTTAAAACGGTAAAAAAATACCTGAAAATAACAATGAGTCATTCAGCTAATTAATTATTTATAATAAAGCCCATAAAAATTATGCGCACTTTTCGTCACAAAGATGATATTATGCTGTTCAAGCGACCCAACCCAAAACCATCATTTCATTTCACCATCAAATTTCAAACCAGCTTTTTACTATCCTTATCATCATCTTTCTCTCTCTCTTCTTTTCTTCTTCTTTTTCATTATACCGATGATGATCTTTGTGATAATTTGACATTACGATAATGCAACAATGCAGTAGTAGTAGTAGTAGTAGTAGTGGCAACTGGCAATAATAATGACAATGACGACAACCAGCAAATAAAAAACAATACATTGTGTCGCATCGCAGCAACGCATATAAAATGCTGTTGATTATGTCATTGTTATTACCTTGATCGTTTGTGAAAATTAAAATGAAGAGAAAAAGAAGAAGAAAGAAAAAAATCAAAAGAGAAAAAAATCACTTGGAATTTTACGATAAGGTGCCATTTTGCTGATGATCACACAATCACACCAACAAAGCCACAACAGACGCAACGATGATAACAGCCGTTGTTGTTGTAATAATTGCCACTTACACTACATTTTCCTTTTTTACGATCTTGCTGATATATCCACCATGTTGATGATGATGAGTATGGCATTTTCTTTTTTTTACATCTTCCCAGCATTTTTTTTCTTCTGCTTCTTTTTCTCTAGCTATGCTGAAAGAGCACATAGCAGTCATATATAACCAACCACACTTGTTACAACTGCCGGGGAAAATTAAGAGATGAAAGTGAGCAATTAACAGCGGAATGAAATGTGACCACTACTGACTGCTGACCAGTCAGTCAGCAACACACACACACATTACATTACTTACAACAGCAGCACCAACAACAGAGTCAACCAATAACTTGTTTCATATCAGCCCGTAAATCAGTGAAACATTTTTTTTTCATTTTGCAAAGAAAGACGACCAAGAAGAATCATGGTTTATTTTTCAAGTGGAATCGATTTAACGAGCTTATAGCTTTCTTGAGTCACATTCATCCTCGTCGTCGTCATCATCGTGATGAATATAAGAAGGAACAGAATGAGAAGAAGAAGAAGAGGAATAATAAGTTATGATGATTGTAAGGTACTTTCATTTATTTCTTCATTTTGTTTAAAAAGTGACTGTGACTATAAGCTACATGCTCTATATGCTCTTTTCTTGCCACCGCTATTACTACTACTGCTGCTGGTCAAGATGAAATGAAAAGTGACCAGAGAAGAAGGAGAAAAAAAATCTTTCCTTTTTTTCTAGAGAAAGAGTCAAGTCAAGTAGCTTGTTATAGGCGAGGAACACATGGGGTGAGCAAGGTGATATTGTGATATCGTAAAAAAAGAGCAGTAGTAAAACAAGCAGTGGTGGGTATCCATCCTCCTCACCATCATCATCATCCTCCTCCTATCTCTCGGTGACACTGAAGATCACAAAAAAAGAGTCACAGGGAGACTGCTGCTGCTGCTGCTACTACTACTAATTTGCATATTTCATTTGTTCCTCTTTTTTTCTCAGGTTTGAACCGTTTATTTTCTTTTTCTGTTTCTCTGAAGGAAAGATTGATGGTGGTGCAGTAGAAGAAGAAGAAGCAAAAAATGGCGGAGGAATCTTTATGCCATCACCTCCTCCTGCTTGTTTGACTTGTTATTGTTGTCGCTGCGCAGAGCAAATTTTCTCACCGGTTCTCTCTCTCTCTCCACCATACGGTTACAGTTTTACGATATATATATTTTTTTGAAAAAAAATGACTAGAAACAAGAACATCTGTACACATCAGTTTGTCCATCATATCAAATCAATCCACGCCATGAGCACGACGACCATCACCATCATCATCATGAAACCAGCAGCAGCAGCATTTCTTATTATTATTTCATTCTCAAGGTAACCGCAGCAGCAAACACGGACAATAAAGAAAATACGTCATGATAGCAAAAAAATAATAATAAAAAGTTATTAAAATTATGTCTACGTGAAAAAAGCGTATTGTTTGTGGAAAAACGTTTGTTTTCACGGCGAGAAAACAAAATGAAATGACATAAAGGAAAGTTGCGTGGCAGTAGGGAGTAGAATAGCTGACAATAAAAAACTATATCGTTATGATGACTACATAACTAAAGTGAGGCAACATAAAGTCATTAGTTATTAGCTTGATAAGCGTGTAACTCAGAAGCAGCGAATGTTTAGGTACAATAATGCGTTTCTCATCATGTGTTCCCCATCTATCTAGCTTGAACGTCCATCATTTTCAAAAAAAATTTTCATTCATACAAATATACTGATTCCTTTTTCTTTCTTGAGGTTTTTTACTTTTTCGTGTCATTATTCATTTTTAGTAGAGAAAAGGGAGAAAATCTCTTTTAAAAATTAGTATGAATTACTGATAATCTTTTTGATCGTTATGATGATGATGAAGATCACCAATTATTATTATTATTATTACTGCTTTACAAATT
>JAHZMT010000435.1:0-15323 GCA_027743785.1 Sinhomidia bicolor
TAATAATAATAATAAGCAAAGCACTTAAACAGGTACACACAACTAGTCAACTTTCTCTTTTTTCATTCTTGCAATAACAATACAGATTATTGCACAAAAAATAATAATAGGCAGTATTTTCTCTCTTTTTATCTCTCTAAAGAAAAACTTGAACATTTTCTTCATCTTCCTCTTGTGCACTTCAAGGAGAGTTGTTTTTTTTTCTTCACAAAAAAGTGAAAATGAACTCTTTCCCCTATATACATTCCTTTTCTTGCCTAATTTTTCCCTATTTCTCTTTTATAAATGCAGTTGAGGAATTCAGTAGCCAAAAAAGGAACGAGAATCACGACGATCATGAAAGCGAAATCTTGCTTCACACAGACGACGACGCAACGGCAAGTTACTTTATAAAAAAAGGAAAGAACAAAGGCAGGAGGTATATTGGAATGAAGGAGAATTTTAGCAATATAAATAGAGAAAAAATTGTAGGTGCATACATATGTGACTATTATATCTGTATACAAAAATTTAATAGAGATTGTATGCCATCATCGCAGAATCGAGAGAACACCACAGAGAAAAAAAAGCTCCAAGAAGAGTTTACCTAGTTTTTGGTATGGCGGTGCTTGTAGATGCTGCTGTTGCTGTTGGTGTTGTAGTCTCTTTATTTTATTTTGCAATCCTTGCAGCAGCTTTCTCCGATTTGTTCTGCAATTCTATATAGGAAGCTCTGAATTCTTCGAGCTCTTTTCTCATGGAATCTGAGTGGGCACAAAAATACATATCAGTATTTTAATGCAACACATACCTATTATGTATTTAGAGCTATGAACATTCTTGTATGGCTTCTGTTCCACTGATGCTCTCTTCTCCTTCTTCGTCTTAGTGCCTTCTTATTTTCCTTCCCCGAGATTTCTCCCTTTCGACTTTGTTCAGCAAGGTAGTTTATAACAAAAGGGAGTGATGTTTTGGGAATACTCGCAGCTATTCCGGAGAGGTTTTTTTCCACTGGTGTAGCATTTTCTATAAGGAAAAAAAATGTTAAAAAGAGAGAAAGGAATAAGAAAAAGTAGAAAAAAAGGAAAGAAAGAGAGGAAATGAAACTCACTCAGAGAGTAGTTGAGAGGAGGAATAGTAGCAAATCGTAAAGTGAAGTGCCTTCTCGCTAGACTACTACTACCTTACATGCTACATTGTATTATTGTAAGTAGCAGTTTTTTTTCTTTAGTAAAAGAAGCAGCAGCAGTAGCAACAACAACAACAATAACAGAGTAAACTTTATAAACGAGAGAAAATGGACTGGGGTTGGGCTTAGTTTTCTATTTTTATGAAAAAAAGAAAAGAAGAACAAAAATCTGGCAAAGCGAAAGAGAGAGTCAAGTGTACGCACTACTGCTGCTTCTACTTTATTATACTTGCCACTTAATATTTATATTAATGAGGGACATATTACGCTGTTATGATATATATAATATGCTTAATGTACGTTGTACGTCACAACTTTTGATGCTACTCGTTTTTTATTTCATCTATTTTTTCTAGTGTAGTAGGATGAAAACAAAAAAAAACTATTATGTTGACATGATGAAGAAAAGTAGAAAAAAAAATTAAGTGGTGCTTCAGCCATTTTTCGTTGAGTCTCGTTTCTTGCTTATTAATCATATTCATTGTTATTATTATTATTATTATTATTATTATTATTATTATTATTAATATTTATCAACTGAAAAAGTAAACTTTTCAATTCTTGAGAAATTACGCACATTCTGGAAATGACAGCAAATCATTAAAAATGTTTGAATGATCTTTTCTTTTTTTAACTATTACTTTCAATTATTTCTGTTGTTTCAGTTTAAGTCATGTACTTTTTAGTTGAAAAAAAGTTGCAAACAAGTTGTACATGATGTTCCATTAGTTTTTTAAAATACTTTGGTGCAGTTTTCATGCTATTATGATATATTTTGTGGGCAACACATGCTTATTGACAACACCTGGTTTCTCTTGAAATGTATTTTAAACTTATATAACATACATAAATGTATGTATCTGTATTTGTACAAATAGTAGAGGCTATACTTACGTACGCATAACGATAACGATGAAAAGGCATTACATCATTTTTTATTTTTCCGATATGAAAAGTGGTGATTAATAATGCAAAAAGTCATTTAAATGAAGTGAAAGGGAACAGGAGGAGGAAGATGCTATGCTATGTGGAAACACGTGAAAAGGAAATGACAAGTGGTGGCGAAACCAAGTAGTTGGTACGCAAAAACGCAACGCCTATTATGAACACATCATCATCGTCAACATTCTCCTTATATTTTCATGTAAGTAGGGTATAGAAAACTTGTAGGAGAAAGTAGTAGCAGCAGCAGCCGTGTCTTGCAGAAATATTGTAATATGGAAACATCAGGAGAATAACAACATGAATAGCAGTAGTGACATGGTAGTATGGTGGTGTCATCACGATAGTAGTGGTAACGTCTGGTTCGTCTCGTTGCTTGCTTGTTTGTTGGCAACATTGACGTTAATGTGTGTTAACTTTTGTATGAGGTTGACACAAACATAAACTACACCTGTGGATGGTGAAAGGCAATATGAACAAAGCGCGACAGCAGCGTGCTTACATATGTACGTTTGTAGATATGTATTTTAACCATTTTTGTACCGTAAAGGTAGCAATTTTCAACCTCGCTACTACTGTTGTGTTTATTATTATTATTATATATGCCTATATGAGTTTGGCATTCGCTTTTGTAAAAGCCAACCACATAAAATATTGAAGGGGCTAACAGGTACTTCTCTGAGAGAGAGAGAGAAAACTTAAGTTCTCTCCGTGGGCTTTCACCAAGTAACAAAATTGGGCAACAGTATGGAAAAAATGCATAATATTGTAGTCGTTTTGTGAAGAAAACACATCGATCAGACCAGACCACTCGCACTCTCAAACTATATTTTTTTGTGTTTTATGTATAATATTTACTTTTATCTGTATCAAACTGTCACCTCTATATTTATTTTAATAATTTCCCTTAAAAAATTTTCTTTCGTGGGTTTGTTGTTATTACAGTGTGTGGCCTTCCAATATGCAATGAAGAACAATTTGTTGTTGTCAAAACAAAAAGGAAAATGGCATATTTTGGTATTTTAGTGACAGACACATGTATCGATATTACATATATACATAAATGATTTACCACAGAAATGTACAAAAATAGTCATTAAACTTGGTTTCGTATTGACTACCTACATTTTTATGTTTTTACATTTTAGCAAAAAAAGGAAGAATGAGTTCAAGTTGCATGTCGTTCCACACCATGAATTAACTTATTTTTTTCTCTCTTTTCCCCCACCAACAACAACAGCAACAAACAGGTATACGTCATCATACTTTTTTAGCCTGCTTTAGTAACTTCAACAACTTTTTCTGACGACAGCAGCAACGACAACGACGAATACGATGAACAACGACGGAAGTTTCTTTGTATACTTGTGTATATTTTTTTCCACTAAACTTGGCTTCCTCTTGAGATAACCTGAAAGACACCTCTAAATAGTGAAAATGATGACAGGTTTTCCTTCCCTTTTCTTTGCTGGAAAAAAAGTTTGTTTACTTAGCCGATGAATACAGGTGTAATGCATGAAAAGCAAAGTAAAATGGGTTGATGAAACGATGATGATGATGATGATGGTAGCATGGCGTAGGCAGGGAACAAAACGTAGGCATATGTTCTTTTACTTAAAAAAATAGTCCGAGAAACTGTGACTGCTGCTGCTGCTGTTGTGCTCAAGTGGGATGTTTCATTTTAAAAGTGCCTTCATGTTATTATCTATGTATGATGGCAATGCTGTTGTTGTTGGTGTGGTGGTGTATATTTTACTTTCAAAGGAAACTTGAAAATCAACAAGCGGGTTGTAGAATTTTTTATATATTTTTTTTTTACCGTGAACTCACTCAATTTCAAGTATACAAAGATAGGCGTAAAAAATGAAGGTATGTATGGCACGGTAAACATAAGCTCAACGACTATACCTTACCCCATCAAGACTTTTTTTGTTATTTGCTTCATGCATGCATGACACTGGTACCCTGAATTGAAATGGAAATGAAACACACTCTCTTTTTTTCTTGCCATGAGGGAGGTGGTGGCACCAGCAGCAGCAGCAGCAGCAGCTCTCTTTCTCCTTTTTCACCGCCCCACCCAGATCTAAGAATGTTTCGATGCTTGTCTTATTGTGTTTTATTTGTGCCAGTCGTCAGTTCTGTTTGCTAGGTGGTGGTGGTGGTGGTGGTAGTGGTGGTAGTGGTAGACAGACAAAAGGAAAGAAAGTTTTATATAAAAAGTACCTACTTATGCATATGTATATTTTTATACTATCGTCGTCATAAGTTCATTTCACGTTTTTTCTTTTTTAGTCAAAAGAAGAAAAAATGAAACTTGAGGTGAATGTTTATTAAGGGAGTAGTAAAAAAATATGTCGAGACTTCAAATGTTAAAGATATTATGAAAAAATGTAGGAAGCTACATTATATTATATTGATATAAGTAGAGAGTCACCGTGAAGAGTCATTTTGTTGTTGTATATTTCTTTCACAGTTGATACATGGCTTAAAGGCAAATAAGAAAAAAAAACGGGAAAGGAGTAAGTAGTATAAAAAAGCTGACAGCAGCTGTGAATAAAATTTCTGGCGAATGGGGAATATTATTATTATTATTATGTATAGTAAATACAAATAAAAAAATATCATGATGATGAATGCTTCTCTGCTCTGCTTGTGTACTTGTGTATTTTTTTTTCTGGGAATACACAATGGCAAACATATTAGACACATTACGATTGGAGATGAGATGAGGAAAAAAACATAATAATAAAAAAGTCATTTTCTTTATCCAAGCGCTTCACTGGGTTTGCTAGATGATATAAGAAGAAGAAAATAAAAATTGGCTTTTTCCCTTGAAGCAATTTCTCCATATGGTAGTAGTAGTATGACGATGATGGTGATGCTTTTTTTAGTATAAAATACCATATAGACAGATAGAGAGGGATAAAAATAAGCAGAGCAAACTTCTTTTTAAAAAAACTTGTTTTGTAGTTACATCAGGTAAATCTTAACTTAACCACATGCTGAACAGAATGTCAGTTATTTAAAAGAAAGGTTTATCTTATTTCATGATGCTGATGGTATAGAGAGAAAGAGAGAGGGAGAAAAAAAGTTGTTGTTTTTGTTGTTTCTGCCAATCTTTCCAAGAAAATAATAGTACCAGTCAACCAACCAACTTGCTGCTGCTGCTATTATGTTAGCCTTGTTTTTTTATAGAAAGAATGGAAGGGACAGTTTACTTGCGTGTGTTTGGATAGTCAAGTGGAGTGATGTGATGTGAATTTCTAGATTTATTTTCGGTTAGAGGAGTTCTTCTGATGATGTGGGCTTTTACGGCATTGCATATTGCATAGAGAGGGACAGCGAAACGTTGTAGACTTTATTGGCTGTGCCAATTTCAGAAGAATATTGCGGTGAAGAGAGGGAGAGCTAGATAAAGATAGAAGTAAGTAGAGAGAGAGAGAAAAAAGTTGAAGCAGTGGTCATAAAATGAAGAATGCAAAACCATTGAGGATTCTTATAATAAGGTGATGTTCGTGACGTAATGTGGGATAGTAGTAGGATAGCATATGGTCAGAAAGAGAATTTTTATGTATGTATACATGTATATATAACTTATGGGAGATTCTTATTATGGAGGATTACGGTGCAAACATAAATGAACATTTTTCTTCCTTAAAATGGCCCATCTGTGAATTCCACCAACGTGAAATTTTCGTTTATCGCAATTATCCTTACTGTCAGGCAGCTAAAATAAACGTCGTAATATAAAAAAAAGCTGTTGATGGTTAGTTGTTTGCAAACTGCAAAAAAGAGGGAAAGCTTTATGGCGGCTTATAAAATTCTTTAATACTTTTTTGGTTTTTTTTCTCTGGAAATTTTGTTTTAAGTGCGGTCATATGGAAAAGTAGAATTATATGAGTAAGTATACTTTGCTGAAAAGAGTTATTATTATTGTACTGAAGGAAAAGGGCGCAAAAATCCTTTTAAATGGGTGCGGTAAAATCTATTTGCAGAAAGGAAATTATATTTCACTTTCTTTTCCTTATCGAAGTAAGTGAAAAACAGGAAGTTGGTTGTGTTCGTATTTGCTTGACTCTTTTTGATAGAGTTTTTTTAATGCTCTTAAGGGTTTGACGAATAGGAAAGTCGACAGATTGTACTTTCGATAGAGAAAAAAGCAACGCGAAGAGGATACAAAAAGTAATAAGGATGCTTTCAAATATGATGAATGAACTCATTTGTATTAATCGGAAATGAAAGTTTGCTGTCTAGTTTTTTTTTCTTCTGATCATGGCGAAAAAATCATAAGCCGCATTTGCCCTCGCACATAAATCATACAAGCTGCTAATGTAGATTTATAGTATGCCCTGTTTAATAAAGAGAACATTTTGTACAGATTGTATAATATTTAATTCACAAATTTTCCATCTACATAATCAATATAATATTATTTTTCTTTACTCTACTGCTTACTTCTCTCCTATATTTTTTTCTTAGTGCCGAGCCGGATAAAATGAAAAATAAGACGGAATGCGCTTTTTATTCCTAATGACAAAGACAACTGTAAAGAAATGGAATCAGACAGGCAGAAAAACGACTGTCTGTACAGTTTTTACGCTTGCCGGCTCATTTCCCTTTTTCACTTGGCGAACTATGAGTGGCTTTTAAATTTTTGTCTGTATGAAAAAATGAAGACAAGAAAATTGTACATATACCACCACCACCACCACCACAAAAGATGTTTGTTCAAGTGTAAAGTGGTGATGACACGTACATATTCCATCATATATACCTACCTGCATTTATTTCTATAAACTTTTTCCTTCCTTTTACTTTCACATGCATTCATCTCGTGCGTAACGTGTAAAATTCGTCTTTTTTATATTCTCATCTCGAACGATTACCGTAGCGAAGAAAGCAGAAAGAGTCGCTGGTTAAGAGAGAGAGAGAGCAATGAGTGACGATAATATGCATGAAAAAGACTTACTGACTGACTCAATATCAAGTGACATATTGTATAGAATGAACTATGTATATATACTCAGTATATTATGTATATGTGCGTTCTTTAATAGAGATTAGACATGTAAAAAAGTGATAAAATTTTGTCAAAAAGAGTAAAAGCTGTCACTACTACGAAAAAGGGGTAACTGCATACTTTTTTCTAATGTGACTGCGAGTAAAGTTTTTTTCTTTTTTTTGAGGAAAGAAAAAGACAAGAAAAAGAAAAGAAACTTTCTTTTCTCTCCGCTTTCTCAGCCCTCCCTACTTCTCACTACTTTTGAAATAGTAAAGTCGACAGAAAACTCTACAGCAGCAGCATGGGAACTTTTTTATGGAAAATGTTCTTTGCCAAAGTGGAGAACATTGTTGAGGACCTTCTCTCTCTATTTGTAATGTTAAAGTCTCTCTATATATGTATTGTATATATGCCCTATAGCTGTCATATACATTTTTAATGGGAAAGCAGTAAAAATGGCAACTTTAAATTTGACTAGGTTTTTGTTTTTTTACTAGACTTCTGTGTAGTATATAGTAAGTGTCTTTTAATAGGTACACACGCATGCATGCATGCATGATGCTACTACATACACGTTTAAAGATCTAATTGAGTTTTGGTTAATCTTTGTTTTTTATTGCAGCCATCACTCCGTTTAATACTCTACAAATTGAGTGCTTAAAATGAAATAAAAAACAGGGAAATTGAGTGTTGCCATTTTGTCAGGAAGGAATCCTTTTTATTATCAGCTTCTGTACTGCAGCCACAGCAGCAGCGGTGGCAGTGGATTTAACAAAAAAAGAGAGAAAAATCAGTTACAGTTTTAAAAAAATTGACTATTACTTCTCTTCTATTCTGGCCTTCTAGTATTGTGGCCATATTGCATTATAAAAATCCTTCTTTTTTTCTACTTTTTTTTACTTGAGTTCGTCCGGCGGTTGTGGTATTTTTTTGGCGTTGTGGTAAAAAAAAGTAGAAAGGGATAAAAAAACGAGCATCTGTGGAGAAAAAAAGGATCAGTCAACTTGTTTTTTTCATTTATATATACATTTTTAACATTAGAAACCGCAGGATTTATAGTGAGTGGATTATATATATTTTTTCTCTCTCTGTCTGTTCCTACATCCTGTCTTGCGTAGTAGTGTGGCAGGCGGGTGTCTGACTTTTTCATTTTCCGTTTTGGAAAAGTACTAAGAAAAAAAAACTTTTTTTTTCTACTAAATTTTTTCCAACGACAATGTGCATGAAAGTGATGTGGCGTGGGTGACAGTGGAAATGAGCTGTGTGATGGAAGTAAAGAAAGTAAAAAAAGAAGATGGCAAACATAATATATATAATATGGGACAATAGCTGTAAATAATATTATTCTTCTTTATGGTATAAATTTCTTTTGGGAAATTGATTCGATTTAGAAAAAGGTCACCCTTGTGTATTGGATTAGTTGAGACGGAGAAGGATTGTCTCTCTCGGCAGTGTAGTAAAAAAATATAAATTCAAGATTTTTTGATTGTCGTGCCAATAAGGTTACTCATCCAAACGGAGGAGAAAGTAAGGGTGACAGGTAAGAAGATCTTGAAAGTTATGTCGTGTGGTGGAGTTTTGCCAAGAGAAAATATGAAATAGTAATATATTATAGTATTATTATTATAGTATGTATTAGGTGACCTATGTACCAATAAGCCAAACGTCATAAAAGCGTGAAAGGTTGAAGATGATCCGTTTATATACATATAAAAATATAATCGCTTTTTTGGCTTTTTTTTTCTCTCTCTCTCTCTCTTTCAACCTTCGTAACCGACGGTGCCTTTTACGCGATTAACCTTTTTCCTGTTGTATGATGATGGTGTGTGGTGTGATATTTTATTTGTGGAAAAAAGTGAGTGGCGTCTTCAGAGAATCGGCCAATATGTTACCTGCGCAAAACAGAAAAGATGAATAGATAATAATATGTAGGTTTGCATAGGTACACTCACTGTGAATATTTGATGGAAAATCAACATTTTTGTAATTGTACTCGTGGCACCACAGCCACCAGCACCACAACTACTACTACTACCATTTTGTTTTTTATCATGAAACCAACAAGCTTGTAACAAGACACCACCACCACCACCACCAAAGGAGGAAAATAAAACATACAAGCACTTTTCATATGACCCACTTCATCTTCATCGAAAGAAAGTGACTGCTATTCACTGTGAAACAATGAGGAGATGAGAGGTATGTAAAAAGAAAAGAGAATATAAAACGTACAGAAAGAAAAACGATGCTACTGCTCTGAGCACTTACATAACCGAGAAAACTACTTTCAAATGAAAATATTGAGTAACCATTGCTGAAAAAGGACCTTCTCTCCAAGCACTCAGCAGCGGTATAGAGGCGGCAGCGGCAACAGCAATGTAATACAGTGAAAAGGAGAAAGCAAACAGCTTTCACCTTCCCAAAACAACATTCTTCTCTTTTTTTTCTCCCCAACTACTTGTCTTACTGCTGCCATTTTATTTACTGGATTTCACCATGTACATACTACCACTACCACTGCATATGTGAATGCCTCCACTTTACTTGCTCATATATTATTATTATCCACTCCATTTTTTCGGTATTGCATTACGATAGTGTTACATCCTATTATTATTATAGTATACCACACTCATCCATAACTACCACTACCACTGCATATGTGAATGCCTCCACTTTACTTGCTCATATATTATTATTATCCACTCCATTTTTTCGGTATTGCATTACGATAGTGTTACATCCTATTATTATTATAGCATACCACACTCATCCATCCGCTCCAGCAGCACTAATAACGATATATATACATACGTACATGCATATATAGGAAATCCTTTTGCTTCGTTTTTTCTCTTCTCTCTCTCTCTCTCTGTTCCGCTGCTTTTCCTACTACAACTGCCTGTTCATTTCATCATGACATCAGTTTACTATCACACAATTGTAGCATGCTATTATTATTATTATTATTATGTAGTAGTAACATGTGTGTACATTTTTTCATATAAATGTCGTGCCTCTGGTGGTGGTGGAAAAAGGTTGATATTGGTGATGGTGCGGTGCTGCCGCTGCTGCTCCAACTTTAACCGTCCTTTTTTTTCTTCTCTCTTCGCCCACTTTACTTACGTTTCTTCCATCCATCCATCCATCCAACTCAAGTCAGTGAAGCAAGCTCTTGGTTCAACAAGATATATTATACGTTGCGCTACGTTTACCTTGCTGCTTTTTTCTCTCTCTCGCTCGCTCGCTCGCTTGCCAGCACACTTGAGTTTTACAGTGTGAGTAAAAGCAGTAGAAATGGTAACGGTGGTGTGATGTGGCTTGGCTTTGGCTTGTGTGTCTGTTTCTTCTCTGCTGCTGTTTATCGAAAACCACTGCTACTACTACTCTGCCTGGCTGCCACTACGACTAAAAAGGACTGATTTTCTTCTCTGTCTTGCATGCTTGTTCTTTCCTCCTATTTTAGAAAAAAATATACAAGCAAACTTACTTCTCCCTTCTTCTTCGTCGTCGTCGTCCTTCTTGTTGTTCTCCTCAAAGGAATCCGTCGTCGTCATTCCTTGTTTTCCACCACCTTCATCAACAATAGTCGCATACCACCATCACCACCACCACAAAAACCAAGTGAAAAAGTATACCACCTCTCTATTATTACAGAAAATGAATCTTCTTCTTTTTTCATGCCTTAAGGCTACTACCGAGATATATTAAATTGCTTAGCGAAAAAGAGAAAATTAATTCGTGTGTTACTACTACAAACTCCTGTAAATACATTGCAATCTACTTGTTTTCTTATTTTTTTGTACTTTCACATGTAAACATAACATACGTAAAAATATCATTCCAATAGTTCTTTGTTTTATGTGAAGTACACAAATTGCATTGTAACAACAACCAGACTTTCACTCACTCTCTCTCATTTCGCATGTCTCATGTATTATGGTTGTGTTGTTCTTCCTCGTTGCGCGACGAGAGCTTCATTTCATTTGTTGAACTATAAACTTTGCATTTCTTCTTGTTGTTTGTTCCCTTTTCTTTTCGTGGAATGAAACAAATTTCTTTACTTTAGTGTTTTGACAAAAAAAAGTTTCAAGTGATGGTAATGTTGCTGGTAATATGTAGGTAAGCCATATATAACTTTTACTAGGTTTTATATATCCTACCTCTCTACTTTGTGTAGGTATGTACATATGTTCACCTACTCTTTTGACGGCATCTCACAGAGACAAAAAAGGACTTGTGCAATTAGGAGGATTGTTACATAACCTAGACGCGTATCAAGATAAAAAAAAATATATATAAAAACTTTTTATATTTTTTTGTCTCCCAAATGATTTCATCTGCTGTGTCATTCGAGCAGCAGCAGCGGCAGTCTTTATCGGACTTTGTTTCTTCTTTAGTGCTACCTTTTATTGTCCGGTATATCCATACCTACATACATACAAAGTGCCAGTTGGTTAACTAGTATTATCTCGTAAAGACTCTTTTCGTTTTCTCTGATTCTGGCAGAAAACAGATAATTTCTTGGCTTTGGAGAATCCCATTTCTACCTGCTAGTAAGTATTCTGCTGGTGCTGCTTCCACCGCGTTACTAGTAGTAGTACACGCTATATTGCTATATACTTGTACTAGATACAGTTACCGCAGGTCATCATGTTCTTCTTGAATGTGTGACTCTTAATTTCCTACCCACCGTCACTACCACCACTGCTACCATAAAGTACAACTATTCATCCGGAGGACGACTTACAACATAACTACTACTTCTCTGCCTCTCCAAAACCATTTCCTCTACATGACTGTTAGCAAGAAAAGGAGAGTGAGAGAGAAAGGAGAGAGCGTGTGTGTATGTGTGTGTGTGTGGGCAACATACCTAATATAAATGCTTACAATTTTTTCCCCAAGTAATGAGTGCCGTTCTGGTAGCAGCTCTCTACTACTTGTGCTAAATGGGGCTGCTGTGAGTGGGAAAAAGGGAAAAAGGCAGCTTTCTTCTTCTGGCATCAGTATTTTGGTGGTAGCACAGACCAAGTCTCTGTTCGCTTCTCTCTCTCTCTCTAACAAAACAGTAACATCGTTCATGCCACTACCGCTGTTGCTGCTGCTGTTGGTACATCACTTCTTTTTTTCTTCTCCGCCTGTTATTCGGGTGGTGGTAAATGGTAATACTATATATTATAAAGAGAGGGAGAAAGCACTACGGGAGGATGTAAATTAATTTTGTAGAGCTATTCTAGTGGTGAAATACAAAGTAAAATAGGAATACTATTATTTGTAATAATAGAAGCTGTGATGGCGTTCCCTTACAAACATTCGTAGAAAAGAGAAGAAAAAATATATAGAAAAAAAGTTGAGCTCTGCTCTTATCTGTTACTACTTCACTGCTACATTATTTCTTTTTCCTTGGAATACAAAAAAGGGACACAGGTAAATGTCACCCTTTTTTGGATGGAATAAAGTACCTTACAAGAAAATGGATCTGCTAACAGAAGAATCATCAAAAAAGAAAGGAAAATAGTTGGAAAAAAAGTCGAGAAGCATTCAAAGATTCTTGTTGACTAGTTGGTTGTTGTGTGTATACTACACAATAGAAGTGCTGTCAATACTACTACGTGTAGCAGCTAGCAGACTTATAATAAACTTGTGTGTAGGAGTACTCATTATTATCTTCATTACAATTTGTGCTGCTGCTAAAGGCTACTGAGCAAAAATAAAAATAAACTGACTGCTGATTTTTTTCTTACGTATATATGTACATACATATCATCGCTCTTTCCTTCTTCTTCGTGTCTTCACTTTTCATCTGATTTTTGGAAAATAGAACTGATGATACGATACCTAAAGCACTTTTTTTCTAGCTTTTATTAAGAAGCTTGTATTTTTTTTCTTCAGAGCTCTTTTCCCTCTGCTACAACAAGTTCTCGCCTGATGCTATATCTGGAAAATAAATGTAATGACTTGCTTGTGTGTGTAAGCCCTTTGCCAATGTGTCATTATTATTGGGCTCCCTTCTTTCGTCCTGACAGAGAAAACATGTCTGATAATTCATCCCAGCTTTTCTCTGTCTTCTCACTACCACCACACTATACACACACGTTTGACGAGATATGTGTTGTTGTTGTGTAAGTAGTTGTTGTAGTATGTGATACAGTTATTCTTACAAAATTGTTTCCCATGTAAATAATATATAAAAAAGACAAGTTATGTATGTACGTTGCCACATTTTGCTTGTAGTACAGTGCTGCAAAAAAATCCACATGTGACTTAAGAAACACACACGTTATTTTTTGCAAAAAAATATATATACGACTAAAACGTGCATTACTGTGCAGAACATTAATCATGAACGTGATTACTAGTGTTGAAAAATACACATAGAAAAGTGGCGAAAAACGTGGTAACATTGAGAAAAACAAGTTCTCTTTTTAGTCAGGACAGAGCTTCCTTCTCTAGTAATAATTTTTTTTGCATTGTTTTGTGATGAATAGTCAGTAATTGGACGGTTTACTACAACGCAAATACTACTACTACTACTGCGGGTGATGCTACTCAAGTGTGACCAGTGCTGATGAAAATAGCTTTCTCCTTGCTTTCTTAAATGTATGTACATATTTCTACCGAATTACCAGTTAACCGCAGTGTAGTGTTTTCAGTAGCAGTTTTGCTAATGAAAAGTAAAGGCCAGTTGCAATCGCAGCTTCTAAATGTAACGGAAGGAAAATAATACATTGTTTTTGCACAAGAAAAGCAAAGAAAAACTTTTTTCTCTTTTCTTCTCCTCCTCCCCTTTCGAGTAATAAACGTGAGCAAGTTTTGTGCTTTTGTGCAGTCATCATCACCGTAATAATAAGTAACAACAGACGTCAACGGCCAAAAGTGGTGCGATTATTCTTCACCTTTTGCTTCATACGCTGCCAAACTGCCTTTTTTGCGAAGGCGTCGTCAGAAAAAGCTCCAGTTCTTCTGCTGCTGCCTTTAATAGTGTTAATATATACACACACTCTCTCTCTATATATATATACAGTAGTAGATAACATTATCAACTGACATAATCATTTACTTCTTACTTTTCACCTCTGAGAAATAGCTATTGCTATAATCATCATCATCATCATCACCATCATCCTCTTCCTAATAATCATTACTTTCACCACACCACAGCGTCATCGTCTTCTTTTTTTATCAACGGCAATTCATTGCTTTCTTCTTCTTTTATCCTGTCATCATCCCGTCTCCGGCAACACTCACTAAAGAAAAAGCAAAAAAGAAACTAACTCTTTTAAAAACAAACAGATTGATGTTCGCTGGCGATTTCCGACGCATGGTGACGGTGAAACTCGACTGCTCTTTTTTTATTCCCGCGAGAATACCTATATATATTTCTCTCAGATTGCATTGACGATAAGAAGAAGAAGAGAAAAAAAACAAACTTATCGCGTTATCCTTATATCCTAACCACTGAAATCACTGTTTCAGTATTTGCAAGGAAAAGTCAAACACGTCATGCTGTTGTGACAAAAGCAAATCAACTGTGGAAAAAAAAGTATCGAAAGAGTAAATAGTTCCTTCAGGAGTACTTGAACTTTTTTATCTGGCTGGATGAAAAAATATACATGGTACTTTGGTTGCTGCAGTCAAGTTGAGTGTGATCGTCGTCTTGATTGGATCAGCAGATTGCGTTAGCTGAATCGAGAAAAAATACACGTTATATATACATACATACCTATATATATTTATCTATATATTTAAAAATTATATCGGACTAAAAGGTGCTACAGGCGTATATATACCCACACATATTGTTGTCTAAATAAATAGACATAAAAGGCAAAACAAGGCAAACAAAATACTTTACTTTTGTATGTACTAAAGCAAATGCCAAAAAAATACGCCCACAAAACAATGGATATTACTGTACAGTTGTTGTTTTACTGGTAGACTCTCTGCTGAAATTTAATCAACTTTTCTTCTTCAAAGTGTATCGTTATTTTCTCTTTGCTACAAAACATTTTCTCTAATAGTTGGTAATTTTAAATCCTGACTGCTGTGAAAGAACATGCCATTCTAATCACACAGATTATATGATCAAACGAAACATCTATCTACTGAACCATCATCATCCCCATCATCATTATTGCTACTCACTTCAAAAGTGTCAGCTCGAAAGGGACGAAACTAAACCTCTTTTCATTTCTTGTTTGCTGCTGTCTG
>JAHZMT010000436.1:0-10077 GCA_027743785.1 Sinhomidia bicolor
TTATTGACAGAAGAAAATGAAGTCAGATTTTAAAAGTTTTAAACCGTTTACGAGAAAATTGCCGTTTCTTCACAAAACGTCCTTTAGTTCTAACTTTTAAGCGATGTTGAATTTTGCTATTCCGTTATCGACATAGAAAACTATATGACAGAACAGTTAGAAAACTGCTTTATTTTCGCTACCTTTTCAATATTTCGATTGAACGGTCTGTGTACAATTATGTCTACAGTTCCAGGGTCTTCAACCATAGTACACGTTTGAGATTGGTAGTCAGTCATGACATTCGTAAAAAGTTGATTGACGTCATTTATCATTTTGCGCACATTTAGCTGAACTGCATGAAAGGTGAAATAAACTTGCTGTACATACATGATTCGCTTGACGTATAAATAAATGATAAATGCAAAATTGTCATAAAATATTAATAGCAAAAGATAGCGTGCAAGAAACATGTAAACAAAAAACATGTTTATTATCCCGATAAGAAGATTAAGCCCAACCCTATTTAAACAACATCAGCAAAATTTCTTAAAAACTATAAGTAGGTATAAAGTATTATTTCATCGAAAGTTTGAAACATGGTAAGGTTAAGTTATCACACACGACCACAACTAATAACGGTACATTTTTTCATTAATTTAATTACGCAATATAATTTCAAAGTATTAACAAACATTTCTGCTGGAACGCAATTAGTGATTGTTTTTTTCCATTTAATATCCATAGCCATATCCTCCGCCATGATTACTGGTACCGCCGTACCCACCACCGTGACCTCCTCCCCCATGACCATGATACAGACCACCACTATGACCACCTCCACCACCGCCATGATACAGACCACCTCCATGGCCACCTCCACCACCGCCATGATACTGACCAGTACCTCCGCCATGTCCATAATGACCACTTTGATGCTTTCCATGTCCATGATTAGAGTGATGGTTTTGACCACCGTAATTTGCATAATGTTGATTATGGCCGTGGTGGTTATTATTCCCGTATTTGGCTTGTTGACCTTTATGGCCCTCATCATAATGACCTTGGTTGTGATGACCTTCATTTCCGTGATGATTTTGGTGATGGTGTTGGTTATGATGCCCCCCATAATATTTCTTTCCTCCATGTTGATCGTGGTGATCGCCATGTTCTCCATGTTTCGCATGGTGTCCTCCTTGATGATAGTCGTCGTAGAAGGAATGCTGTTTACTGTACTCATCCTGAAAACAGCAAATATGTTTTACGCGGATTACGTTATTTCAACAGTTTGCATGCACTTATAAAAAGTTCAAAAAATGAATATACCTTGTGGTATGTATTGTGAAAACCTTTGGTTGCATGTCCCTTTTTGTGATGCCCCTTCTGACCATACCTTGCCTGCTTTGATCCTTTACTACCATGATGATTACCTCCATAGTGTTGACCTCCTTGTTTATGGCCTTTGGAAGCACCACCTGCACTTTTGTAATGTCCTTTTTTATTAGCCCGATTGTGATGTCCCTTGTTTCCTTTATGATAACCATTCTGGGAGTGATGTCCCTGTTGACCCTTGTGCCCTAAATAACTTTATGCTTTAGTACAATATAACTTTTGGGGGAGTGAGTTATGAATTCAAACGACTGATTTGGTAGGATAAAAATAAGTCTAATCACCCTTATTGTCCATGATGAGCATTATGGTGTGCATGGCCATGTCCATATCCTTTTCCATAATGATCAGCACCGCCACCACCACCACCGTAACTAAAATAAGTTTTCAAATTAGACACCAGTAAACAGCGACTTTCATACGAAAATTAAGCTGGACAAAAAGATCGTAAAAATCTGGCTAACGTACTGGCCGCCGCCTCCATGACCATGTCCTCCTTCATATCCCTCCCCATATCCCGTTGCAGCAGCATGAAGATCTCTTGGTTCTGCTATAATAACTGATGTTTTGGTCTCTTGACCATCATCAGGGATTACATTGTCGGACTGGGTTTCATTGCCCCTTTCTTTAAGGTCGCTAAGTGGAATATCGTCTTCCTCAATGGAGGGCTCGTCCCCTGATCCGTCCCCTTCACCACTTTCACCATCTACTTCAGCCGAGTAATCACTCTCTTCCAAAGAGGCTTCTCCAGAACCTCCAGGAACACCTTCAAAGCTTTCTTCTTGAGCCCCATTAGTTCTCGTTGGAGTTGGCACTGATGATGTAGAAATTCCCTCTGGTATTAAGAAATCTACTCCCCCTCCTGGAAGAAAACCAGGTCTCGATATAACCCGTCCATCACCTCCAATTGCTATCCTCTCTGCATCTTGTTCAAGTCCTTTTGAATAGGGAAGAATAACTGCAATGGTACATCCAACAAGTAGCAGTGGTCGGATTAGAGTTATTGAAACCCTCATTTCCGCTAGCCTTTTGTCCAGTGTATTAAGTAATTCAGTGGAAGACTACATTCAGGTTTTATGGCAAAACTTAACTTCACAAACACAAAGTAAAAACAGCACTCCCTCCACTACAATGCTACTCACTTTGAAAAATTCCTCTGAGTTTCAAAGATTTTATTTTGCTAAAAACAACGAAGCATGCAAACTTATTCTAGAGCATATGAAGCGGAAGCGTGCAATGATAAAGCAAATCAACGTATAATTCAGCAACAAAGGAAAACTACCCATATTTATATCTTTTAAGGCAAAGGGATCCATGCTTGCTCTTATAGTTGACTACGACAATGGAGCTAGGTGGATGATGGAAGGACGTCATTGTTGATTGCTGTGTCTAACAACGATGATAATAACATTTAATGTACTGAGGCAATACAGTCGATTATTATGCTATACTGTATCAAACGTCTCTACACACCAGTATTTTTATTCGTACATATTTTTAGGAAAACTTAAACCTGCCCATTTAAAAGGAACGAGTGGAAAGAGTAAAGTACGTATTTAATAAATTTGACAACAAAGACATTCACAAACGCTGACGTTGATTCTGTAATAAATCTATGGGTATTGGGGATACAGAAAGCTGACACTATATTTTAGAAAACAACTGATTATATAAACTTATAACCTGTGCATTTATCAGAAACTACAAGAATATACTATAAATACAAGTGTGGCACGTGGCAAGTCTTCTCTTATAATTTTAATAGCATAAATTAGGTATACATACATGCTGCGTTTACTTGATCGACGAACTAAATGAATTCATATACTTGGTTTTACTGGAAAAAGGATGACCATTTTTTAAACATTAAGTAAAAATGTATTGTTAATCATTTGTTATTCTCCGCCATTGTTCTCGCCTAAAAACCATGTTAGTTATCAGGTCTAGTTGGATGTTGAAAAGAATCAAAACCCTGTCACCACCACCATATTACCGCCGACATGCATTTTTTTACAATACCTAACTGATTTAACCCATTTTAAGAATTTTTTTTGTTATGAATCATAACACGATAATGACGTTATTTAATTTAATAGTGTTGTTACACTCTCCTTACAAAAATTTATATAATCACTTGTTTAAAGTGTGTAGCTGCATACAATACCTCCTGTAACAACTCGATTTTAAAACTAAAAGCAACCATAGAATAATAGCATTATGTTGTAACACAAAAAGTAAGTTTAAAATTGTGGACTGTGTATATGAAAAAAGTACACAAACTTTCTGGCATATTCTTTTGATAATGAGAGACTACACTTTCAGACAAGTTCTCTACCAATTCTCTATAAAAGTACGCATTTTACGTATGTGTGTAACATGTCTTTTTAAATTTATTGTGTCGAAAACTTGATGACTGTGAAGACAAATCCTTCTCTGATGTCGCACATCCACCATTTTCACGTTCATGGTTGATTGCCAGCGGATGGTGCAATATTACACGCATGTTTTATCTATTATATTATGTTTACTTGCGTACACGTATTATTATGTACGTTGTCACTTTTCAGTTTGTGAAAAGAAAGGTGTATTACCAATTTTTATTGTTGTTATTATGAGAAAAATATGGTAAACTCTTTGGTAGGCACCAAAATCAAATTACCTATTTGATACCGCCACCATATACCGCTGTAATTATTTATTTGTTTGCAGCTTTCCGTTTGTAAAAAACTAGTTATTCAGCTCCATCTTGGCAAATAGTTAAAAAAAAACTTTGTGGCGACATTCAAAAATCAATGGGATTTCTTAAAATTCCACATCATAGCATAGCATAGCTATTTTGTAACAGCTCCATCTTGGCAAATAGTTAAAAAAAAACTTTGTGGCGACATTCAAAAATCAATGGGATTTCTTAAAATTCCACATCATAGCATAGCATAGTTATTTTGTAAGCACGCTGTTGTGCTTACTGTGGCTTTGTGAGATTTTATTCAAGGTTTCGTAGCATGGAATGCTATTTAAACCCTCCCGACGAAGGGAATTTAATTACCTGGAAAGCCGGAAGTAGATTATAAAATGAGACGAATTACGGCGCGATAAGCTTTAATAGCAGGTTCATTCAACAGGAATTTAATCAACGATGAATGTTATTTATGCATTAGCATCTCATTTGGATAGGTATTAACGGTCACAACGAAGGTCACTAAAATAATAAAAGGATAAGGTATTTTCTTCTTTTACAAGAATATGGGACATCGATGTGATAATATATTTTTATATATATGTCAGCGTGTTCAAAAACTTCAAAAGTGATAAAGAATTTCATGGTACATGATTTTAAAATCACTGTTTAACAGGAACGTTGACAAAATTACGTAAGNCTGTTTAACAGGAACGTTGACAAAATTACGTAAGTATCACAGTATAACAAGAACCTATGCATATTATGTGCTGTGACAGCACAGCTGAAAGTCAATGTTTTGTACAAACACAGTTTATCAAGTCTTGTGAAAATTGCACAATATCCAATCATGACAAATGATATATGGAGTCAAATTTGGCGTTTTGAAGCTTGAAAGCGCAGTGATTTGGATCAATTACCGTTATCAGTTTAACAACGCGTGTGATCTCTGTTTGCCTATTCGTCTGTATACCAGTTAACGGTTTCAAAGGTCAGAGTCAGTAGTACTAACAATCTCACAAAGAGAGTAAAAGTGACTACACAGTTCATTAACAAAGTCAATCTTTTGCTGTCAAAGTCAACAGTTGATATTGAGCAGCAATTGTATATTATTTTACTATTTTGAGGGCAACTTTAATTTATTCGAACTTCAAATTATTATCGCATTTTCAAATGTAATTTTATGAGATGAAAATAAATATGTTATATAAAATTGATTTCATGAAACAGAACAAATAGAATATTATCTTTTTTGAACGGCAAAAATAAACAATAAATACCTAACAATTTTACATTACAACAGTTTCTGTCTTGCTAAAAAAATCTCGACAATTTTCAACGTTACATAAGACGCACATTATCAATGAAAAATAAGTATGTACTTAAGTAGTTTTTTACTGGTTATTACGTGATGATTATGTAGATATATATATACATGGAATGCCCCTGCAAATTATATTTCTCTATCATTACTGGCCTCTATACCGGTGAGCACTTACCCCTTTGGACTTTTACTCCGGCGAGCAGTTACCCCTTTCGACTCTTACCCTGGGAAGAAGTTAGCCCGGTGGCCTCTTGTACCGGGAAGCACTTAGTACTGGACGGATTGGCATGAATGAGCATTAAACGATTTACAATAAAGCTAGCAGTTTCGAATGTACCAACAACTTGTTGGCAACAAGCATTTAGTTTAGATTTGAATGAGACAAATGACCTGTTTGAAAGACTGAACTTGGGTATTTAGAATCAATGCATGCGCATGCAGTCTCATTAAACCCAATATGAAGTGAAACTGGGCTCTCAAGTAAATGACTTAAACGTTATGCAACGAGTTCCAGTTTATGCAAATTTTTTATGCAAACTAGTTCCAGTCTATGCAATTTTTAATGCAAATTTTTTTTGTGCAAATGAGTTCCAATTTGCATACACTGGAACTCATAGGAGTAGGAGTTCAAAGGGGTAAGAAACCTCGCCTGGTAAAAGCTCACCTGAGTAAAGCCCTAGACTCCGGATATCCCTCTCATGTGTGACCTATATACGTTTTTACTTTAAGGGTACATTAAACATTTAGCATTACATTGGAGATTTCGCTGACCTTGTAATAAATAGGTTATTAGTGCCTTGTAGATGTGGATATGAGAGAAAGTTTGGTGCAATGCCTCTTGGTTGCAGTTTTATTCGGATCAAGACTGATTCACTGATCAATAACAAAAAGAAGTACTTCCGACCGAATTCCCTTGTTACCATATTGTGTTATGTCATGTATTACACAAAACGTAAGATTCTCAAATTTTATGCAATAAACGGGTAAACGTCCAATTCGAATCACTCATGCGATCACATTCATTCTGTGTAGAATTTTATTAACCTTAAAAATGTGAGCTTATATGGTTAACACAGGTCTAATTGAGTGCAGTCTGCAATAAATTAGTTTGTGAACATTTTAACTGCAGATTACGCGTGAATTGTGACATGATGACAAGCTATTAAACAAACCGCAATACCACACACCAGGTAGCATGAAAATATTGTAAATATCAATTTATGTCATATTATGCATGCATTCTACGGAATAATCGTACAATGATGATGATGTTACACCTTGGCACAATTGACCATCACAAAATTCCCAAACCACCTAAATCATTGAATACATTTAAATGCTAGCAGATATAACCACCTTACACTACTAGTCTATAAGATGCGTCATGCACAATACTACTATTTTAATTCTGTTACGGACGGACACACTATTAGGTACACTTTGTCTAGTCAAAATAAACAATTACTTTTAGTTTCAACTTCGATATTCGAAAACTGCAAGTCCATAAGGAATTTTTAGGGAGCTAAAGCGTAAAATTAAATATGTCGTAGCATGCTGCATTGCATTACAAATTTCCGCTTTTTATAAATGATCATAATTAACTCCAACTTGCTTCGGCAACTGCAGGTAGTTTTGTGCTACTGTAACATGTGACAAGAGTCAAACTTTTGACATAACTTTTAAATTGCATTTATTTTTGTCAATAAACGTGAAAATGCGCATTTGTTCTACTCACGTTATCAAGTGGTTAGTAACTGAATAGCCTCATTGTTATAAAAAGATCTATAGGGTACATAGTGTCAAACAAAGTAATAAAAATGTTTTGTTCATGATATACTGTACCTGAAGTAATGGGGTGTAGGTACAAAAATTATGAAACGATAATATTAAAGCAATCATAGAACTTAATGAAATCGAATGTGCTTCATATAAAAACAGCTAGTAATTTACTGACATCATAGAAAAGGACAACCGTGAAAAAATGAGTTGACAAAATTTCATTTTGAAACAGAATTTAATCAGTCATTTATTTTAAAAATTATAACATGAGTGGGCAATATAATGTATCGCTTTAAATAGTACACAGCAAGTATAATTATGCTGAAAACATTACTGCAATTTTTCATATTATTATTTTTGTCTCTTTATTGCATAACAGGAAAATACAGTTATAAGTAATGAGAATCGTCAAATTTTAGAATAAATTGTAATGCTAACAGTATAACTAATTTAAAAAATTATTTACAAACTAGTTAAATAATATATTAGTAGCAAACAAGGTTATTATGACACGGGTTATTGAAGCTCGTTCGTTCGCTGGCATAAAATTAGCATTTTAAAGCCTCTATAAAAGCATTCAAATATTTCTAAACTTATTCTTACATCGTCATTTCAATCATTACTGCTAAAATTATGTCGTTTTTTATTGTTTCATCTGCTCTGTATATATAGACTTACGTGCATACAATCACACTTTTTAAAACTGCTAAATTATACGCAAATGTTTGTTTTTTTAAAATGCATAAGACATCACAGTTATTTAATGGATGAGTAATTTCCTATTAATAATAATGCACTATTAGATTTTTTCTGCGTTGAATGCAAATTTTTCCTAGTTTTTCACCCTCACTTCAAGGGAGGAGGCGACCTGTTTCTGCATCCACCCCTGATATCGTTGATTTGGGGTCAGGAAATAATGAACTCCATTGTACATGACTACATAAGGAGGTTTCAATCGAATCCATGCCGTCTAGACTTTGTTTTGGCAGGCCAGTTTGACCATGAGATCCATTAATATCGGTAGCCTCATCAGTATCAGGCTTCCACTTTGAGAGAAGCAAGTGATTTTGCTCATTCTCTAGGCAAAAGTCTTGCACCATGTAAAATCTGTCAGATGAATTAAAATAAGATTAAAATTTGCGTCGATAGTTGAAGCACATGAACAGTAATGTAAATTTGAAATTAATGTTTTGTCATTACTCTTCTACTAAACTATCTATCCATTCTTGTAGTTTCACTTTCTGTAAAATCCCCTGGTTTTCTCCATCCATGTCATCATCAAATTGCTTTGCATTGATTTGTTGCATATTTGCTTGGGAGATAAGCTTCCCTTGATATTGCTCCAAGGGAAGCACCAACATTTTTACTTCAGCTAACAAGTAACCGTCTAAGGACAGTAACTTGACATTCCACTTTCCTGGAACCAACGGTGTCTTTAACGCTGGTTTTATAAAATTGGACTGGAGAGGAAGAAAAATATTTTAATTTATTTCATTATAAAATGCTCTTTAATGGTGCGTATAAATCTGACTTACAATAGTTCCTGACCCGTCCCCAGACGATCCATTTACAACAGCTTGGACAGTGTTTGAAGGATCCATGAACACTGCCGTTATATTAAACGGGTCATCAGCAATAATATTATATGTTAAAACCGGTTCACTGAATGGTCCAATACTTCTTGCGAAATTTCGAAATAGTTGTTCCTTTTGATCGTATTCCCCACCAATATCAATATCCTGTTTAATAAAACAAATAACGCATATACGTGAATACTCAAAAGTCTGATTGTCAGTCTGATTCTGCACAATTTCTTACACACGTAAAGTTGTCATATATTAACCTGTATTTTTGAACGGTACTTGGCTATATTCTTAGACCATGGTTCAATTGTGACATAGTTTTGCAACTGAAACCACGACTCTAAAGATACAGTGAACCTCTCTGGTGAACCCGTATAACTTATTTGCTTTGTCACTTCACTACTGAAACGCACCAAAATTCCTGTAAGTTGGTCATCATGACTGTATGCACTCACTTCTACCAGTTTCGTTGCGTCATTATGATCTTCAAAAGAACGATTGTCATCATAAGTGACAACAGTGCAGTTGTACTTGAGACAAAACTTTTTTGTTGCAATGCGCGATAAAGAAAGTCCAAGAGTAACCAGTGTATCATCAGCTTTTGGTGAAATATCGTGATGATGATACAAGCTGAGCCAAAACCGATCCATGGTTGGATAATGTGTTTCAAAACGGTCTGGGTACAGCCACGACTCTAGTTTATTTATTATTCCTTGACTAACGATCGCCTCGAATTTCCTTCCAAAGAATAAAATTTTTGTTTCCGCAAGCTAATAAAAAAGAAATGAGCATTGACTTTAGTTCAAGTATTTAAATAAGAATAAATTGTTTTCATTAAAGTTTTGCTAGTTTCTCACCAAAAGTCTATTCCAATCTGCCAACCGTAAGTCATTTGGAGAGCATCCACACCAATCAACAACGTTTCTATATTGACACTTGCACCCCAACTTTCTCTTCCAGTTGGTCACATGCAAATTATTATCCACGAATGACCGACAATGCTGCGAATTTCTTAGCACCGTATGAAAGAAGCTCTTTAACATTAAAAAATTAAATGTTGCAATATATATTTTTTCCATTCAGTTGATAAATTGCTTAATCGAATAAAGTTTATGATGATACATACCTCTGCCGGAAGTAGTGTATATTTAAACACAGTTTTTAGACCTGAGACCAGCTCATCATCGGTTTTAATAATATAATCGATAAAATCTCTGTGTAAGGCTATCCAATCACTTCCTCCATCAATCATTATTCCTACAGAATTAAAATTTTGCATTCTTATAAAATGTATGGAAAAACTTGCATGGCATTTCCTTATTTATTTCAGCTAATCTCTGTCGTTC
>JAHZMT010000437.1:0-18794 GCA_027743785.1 Sinhomidia bicolor
CAATTTTAAGTCTATTTTTATCCTTTCATAATCCGATTATGAACCAGGGTAATAAAAAGCTCAGGGGTCGGTAAACGAGAATGTCGTCCACTCGGATATTACCACTCAAAGCATTTTTCAGTGTGAGTTGTCCGGCTGTTTCCCAGCCCGACCAATTTTTTTGACATTACAGACAAGTGTCGCTTTTTATTACATACACTGTGTATGATACACAATAGTACATATTACATATATGTATTAATGTCGCGCTGTGATGCACGGAGTAACATTTTGAATGAAAACATAATGACATGTTTATGATCAGTTTAAGATGAGCAATGTTCCTATTATGTAAGTTTAGGGCTCATTACACGACGGACGCGATGTTATCAACATTGAGTAACCTTTTACTTTTTGTCAGCTGAACCTGAGTTCGTCAACTTGACAAAGTTAACTAGGAACTGGATTCTAAAATATCAAATGCTGCAGTAATGATTAGATGCTCGATTCGACTTGAAGGTTACTAATAAAAATTACTAAGAATGACTGGTGGAATGTTATTATTAATTAAAACTTAAAACTAATTAACCTACAACAACTTCATCTGCTTGAGCTAACACGCGCTGTGTTGTGAATTACAACCTGTGTAACGTGTATGTAGATTTTTGGCAGATCACCACCTGAGTGAGAGGTCTAGTGCATTCCCGCTTTTATTTTAGCAAAAAGATCTGAGGGAGCTGAAGCGGTTTCACTGTTCAATCTCAATGTCTGGTCTATTCACACTTTTCCTTCATATCTCAGTCAGTCAGTCTTCTCCTCGTTTCAAGTTACTCAACTCACATGGTGCGGTGTAATAATATTTGCACGTCTCTGCCTAGTACAAACTCGGCGATATTGATGAGCAATATAAAAACGTGTATTGAACTCGATTACTGAGCTTTGTGCTGCCAACAACTTTTGAAGATGAGTACTAATTGTTCTATGAGTAATTAGTTAGCGCTAAGTTGGTAATGAATGGTAGCTCACTTGTGAAGGGTGAGATGAAAGGGAGAACTGTTGAAATTGTTTGGTGTTACAATAATAAATCTGCGTCATTGCTATTCACCTTTTATTCCATCAGCTGATGGTTGTACATGCTTTAGTTATGAAAAAATAATTTGACATTTACTCTAGTCGTAAGTTTGCTAAATTGCTTCACACAAGTTACCACTACTGCGTATCACTAGATGATCACTGACCATCACTTAAAGTATAGGTGTGTTTTGATTGGTTAACTGATCACTGGGCAGTGTTTTGTTTTCATACGAATCTACCGGTAAGGAAAGATTACTGGGATTAGTGAAACACAGAAAAATCGCCGATATGCATCGCTCCAGGGGCTTGGCCCAAAAACTTGTGCATTCACAGTCGTGGAGCATTCTGAAAAATAACTTGGCCTGTGCGTCTAGTCTGAATGTCAATCAAATGGTTCATATCAGACACAAGAAGACGTTTTCTCGGAATCCCTCAGAGACAAAGCCTTCTAATAATCAGGCAGGCGTATCTCATTTGTTTGTGCCAATTCCGGTGAAAGCAACTAGTGAAGATTCTAGTATTGGTGTGGAACTGGCTGGAAAGTTACATAAACAGGATGTTCTTCAAGTTTTGAACAAATTTTTTAGGCGAAGTGAAGTAAAGCTGTTGAGCGCTGAACACGGACTTGATAGTAAGTTTGATAACCTTGTGTTTTGTATTTATTTATACTGTGCATCTTTTTAGCGAATTAATCTGTGTATTGTTTACTTGTTATTTTGTTTTTCAGAAGAATTATTGTGTAAGATATAGCTAGTTCTAGTAATTCTTTTCCGTGCAATCAAATAAGTGATATAACGTTAAAATTATGTTTCCTCTCATTTATCTAGGTATCCTGATGCAAGAGCTGTCACTAGGAAGATCGTGTTTCATGCGGGCCCCACGAACAGTGGCAAAACGTATCATGCTTTAAAGAAGTTTTATGAAGCAAAATCAGGAGTATATTGTGGACCTTTGAAATTACTTGCCTCAGAAGTGTTTCAAAAAGCAAATGACAAGGTAACTGTTTCAAAATAATGCTATCTACACTCTTATAAGTTCTAGTAGTAGTTCACTGTTTATTTTTCGTTTAGGGTACTACATGTGATTTAATTACCGGTGAGGAACGAAAATTTGGCAATCCAGACCAATCAGCCGCTAGTCATGTTGCTTGTACGGTGGAAATGGCCTCAGTCGTACATCATTGTAAGATTAAGGAAAAATATTAACTTTTGCTTCTGGTCTAGAGTTGAATTTTTAGATGTTTTTATTAATGGATTGTGACTCTTGTTTAACTTTGAAAACCAGATGAAATTGCAGTAATTGATGAAATACAGATGCTAAGGGATCAACAGAGAGGATGGGCATGGACAAGAGCCTTACTAGGGGTTGTTGCAGATGAGGTTCACATTTGCGGAGAAGCAGCTGCCATTGATCTGATAAAAAATATAATGGTTACCACTGGTGAAGATGTGGAGGTTTGTTTTTATGAAAATTATAAGGTTTTATAAAAGTGTCAAAGTTATCAAGAGTTATTCAATTTACTAATGTTTAATAATAGATTCATCATTACGAAAGGTTGACTCAACTAGAGATGGAAAGAAGAGCACTAGAATCACTATCCAACGTGAGACCAGGCGACTGCATAGTTTGTTTTAGCAAAAATGACATTTACCAAGTATCTCGAGAGGTATATTTGTAATTTTCACATGGTTACTATGTGCATTTTTTATGCAACTGTAACTACATAAGGAAGTATGCTTTCTTTGTAGATTGAAAGTTTAGGTCACGAAGTAGCGGTGATATATGGCGGTCTTCCTCCAGCAACCAAACTTGCTCAGGCTCAAAAGTTTAACGATCCAGAGAATTCATGTAAAATTTTAGTCGCTACTGACGCAATTGGAATGGGACTTAATTTGTAAGTACTTTACTACTTAAAGACATTACTTGGTTTATTCCCATCAAAAAATTTGAATTAACTTTTTTAATTTTAGGAGTATACGCCGTGTGATTTTCTATTCTCTCGTGAAACCGACCTTGAATGAGAGAGGAGAAAGAGAAATTGATACTATTTCTACATCTCAAGCATTACAGATTGGTGGACGAGCAGGGAGATTCAACACTCAATTTTCCCATGTAAGTTGGTGATATTTTAGTGAGCTTTGCATAGAATTGTTTATCGTAGGCTAAAAGAGCTATTCAATAATTGTGACTTAGGGATATGTAACAACGTTTAAAAAAGAAGATCTCGCAACTTTGGGTAAGTTAATGGCAGCGTCTCCAGAGTCCCTTGAACAGGCAGGCTTGCATCCAACCGCAGATCAAATTGAAATGTATGCATATCATTTACCAAGTGCAACTCTGTCTAATTTAATGGTAAGTAGTTCTACGTTAAATTGATTACCCACGTGTGTAATAGTTAATTTTGTCATGTTTTATGACTCGTATTATTTTTTGCCTATTCTAAAGGACATTTTTGTCAGCCTATGTACAGTTGATGATTCACTTTACTTCATGTGCAACGTAGACGACTTTAAATTTTTAGCTGATATGATTCAGCATGTTCCATTACCTTTAAGAGCCAGATACGTGTTTTGCTGCGCTCCTATCAACCGAAAGATGCCTTTTGTATGCACAATGTTTTTGAAGGTATTTAGCTAATTAATTTACGTTTATCACATACCCTATTTACATAGCATGTCGATTGCAAATTTCTTTTCAACAAATCTGTTCATGCTTTTCAGTTTTCGAGACAATACAGTAGAAACGAAGCAATTACCTATGACTGGCTATGTCAGCATATTGGTTGGCCATTTAATGCTCCCCAAACTATTATGGATTTGGTTCATTTAGAATCAGTGTTTGACGTAATGGACTTATACTTGTGGTTGAGGTACGTAGTAGGACAATGCATTTGAATAAACCAGTACTTCGTAAGTATTATAAAGCTGAATGATTAAGAACAATGTTATTTTCAGTTATCGGTTCCAAGACTTATTTCCTGACTCGAAAATGGTTCGCGAAACACAAGGGGAACTTGACTCCATTATTCAATTAGGTGTGTTCAACATTACAAAACTGCTCAAAAGTTCAGAGTCACTCACACCGCCATCGTATGAGGATGGTGACATGGCGACACCAAAAAATCAGAAATATATACGTGGTAAGAGGAAAAAAGTTCCAAAAGATATTTGACAATAACTTTGCGTGATTAAAATGTAAAATATTTTGATACTTTGTAGGAAGACGCGTAGGATCCAGGAAGGATATTCCAGAATAAATTTAAAATGCCCATTAAAGTAGAATACTTTGTCGCTCTGTTCTGCTGACTGATGCCGCTTCATGTTAATGTGTCACTGACTGGCAGTATTTGCAAATGATATACATTCGGTATAAGATGACCTTAGATTGGGATGTCTAAACTAATATTCTTTGATAGTGGCCGGTTGGCTTATTGGTCATAGTTTTATGTTATACTTAACGTTATTAAATTAAAATAATATCTTTTGCAAATATTAATTTAAAAAATTTTGTAGTAAGAATTCATTATATAAATCACTTATTTAATGCTATTGTGTACCTTTATAAGGACGTTTGTGCCTGTCGTTCACACGTTATCTCAAAACCTACCTGCAAAACCTGAATTCTGTTCAAATTATTTTTTTGCCGATAGATTAGACCCAGAAGCCCTTGTGTGATTTTGAACGACCAAACTCAACGACAACCGTTAAAAACCGTTAAGTTACGATTTCAAGTTTTGCTACCGACGTTCCCACCTTCTCCATAATTTGATTGTCGCTTTATTGTTTGTTGGTTCGGGTAAAGATGAGCATGCCTAGTTTCAAAGGAAAGTTCTGAGATATAACTGATAGAGAACCATTAAATAAAAAATTATACAATGGTACGAGCATAAAATTTTCACACTTTCTGTAATTTTAATCCTCATAAAAAATAGCTTTTCTCTCACAAAACAAACTATTGTAAGCGATAACAAGTACGAAGTAACAAAAATATTAAGTTATCATGTATTGATGGGATATGGGATTAGAATAAGGTAAGTGTTCAACCTAAATAATTGGCAATGCAATATAGCTAGTTGAAATTGTTCCAGTTGTCAAATTGGTTTCTTTCATTCTTTGCCATTACTGTTTAACTTAAAGTTACTTAGCAAATAAATAGTTAATGGTAATGCATGCATGATATTCAAAATGGTCACAGGAAATACATAGTGGAATTTAATGTTTGTATTCATAAACACCATGTAGCTTAATCTCCTTTATTGGCTAATTGCCACTTTCCTGTCGTGTAACGAAGCCAGATGGCAAACAAATCCATGCCCATTTGAATCCAACTTAAAATAGGTGTGACTTTTGACCCTATAAAGATAGATATTGCGTAAGATTTCATTTGTCAGAATTAGCTTGTAAATAAATAGAGGGTTTTGATATGATTGAGCATTAAACATCATTACCTTCGATTTCAGTCCAATAGATTGCTACTTCATCAATGGGCATCTTTAATTTTTGTGCAATATATAGCAATTCAACGTCAAACGCCCTACAAGAATATCTGGTATTAGCATTCGACAGACGTTCCTAGTTTGTCCTTGTAAATAAATTTATCGCTAGTGGCTTACCATCGTTCAATGTGAAGATTAGGGAAGACAATTCGAGCCGCAGAGCGGGTAAACATTTTGAAACCACACTGTGTATCCTTTATTCCACGAACTGTGAACAACCAAACTAAGAAATGGAATCCCCACATAAGCACTGTTCGAAAATAAGATCGAGAAGCAATAGATTCCTCCTCCATATGTGCTCTGGAACCACACACAATTGCTGGTGTTCGCCAATGAGGTAAACCATATCTATCTACAACAGGAATAACGTGAAATTAAATAGAGCAATTAGACATCTATGTTTATATTACTTAATTAAAAATCCAACATTGTACTCTTCAATTGAACTTTAATATTCCTCATACTTTTACCTCTGCCAGTTGACGTCAAACGTTGTATGGCGGTAAAAACCTTATCAATATCTGAAAATCTGGAGGCACCATCAGCATCAGCAAACAAAACATACTCTCCTCGACAGCTAAAAACTCCCTACAAAAATATTAATGAACCATTTTTAATTTTCAGGCAAGCTTGTATAAGTGCAAAAATTCGAAATACCTATGTACTTTGACCTACCAAACGAACAGCACCTCCCTTGCCCCTGTTCTTTTCCAAGTTAAGCAAGCGAACATGTTCACAAGTATACCTGCGTACATATCCCATAGCCACATCAGTCGTGCTGTCCGTACTTCCGTCGTTTACAATAATTACTTCATACTTAAATGAAGGTTCAATTCCTCTTCGTCTTTCCAAATATTCCATGCACTCCTCCATCATTGGAGTTACTAGGATATAAAAAGAATTTAAACTTGTCAAGTTCATCATTCGTTGCATAGTTGCTTCTGGATTAGTTAGCGGTTACTTACAAGTAACCCAATAAAGTAAACTTAAACTTACAACGATCTTCCTCGTTAAATGCAGGTACTATCACAGATAGAGTAACACTTGGTGTATCCTTTAGGGAAGGAAACGGACATTTAATACCTGTCTCAGGGTCTTCAAAATACTTTTCAGAGTCCAAGGGTTTCCACACAGGGAAAGGGCGAACATTTCTCAACAGTAGCGCACACAGCTACATGAAAATATAACAAAAAACCCATTCTTAATCTCTATTTATCCATATGCCGACTGAATATACGTAAATAAATAAATGTGAAAACTCACCGTTCCAACGGCAATCACACCCAGAATAATTAAAACTACAATCCACAGTAATATCCCCATTATGAATCTCAACAGAAAAACTGTCTCCGGTACAAGAAATCAAGTAGAAAAACCGAGAGGTAGCCTAATTTCGATAAGCCTTCATTAGCACAAAATAATACCAGCCTTTTTTCTAGACATTCAAAATGTCTCCCAATTATAATTTAAAAAGTTACGAATAAATTTCAATAAAATTCGCTTGACTTCTCCATAACAAATGCGCACAACAAGCAAATATTGAAACGTGACTGTCACTAGCTAAACACTAATTAAATGCTACATTACTACGTACGTTCCACTCAGTCGGGGAATGATAGGTAATAGATGACAAAAATATACTATTTTCTACACCTTATCCACTGTCAACCTTTCCGCACCAGAGAGAATGCCAAATATGGAGTAAATGGTATATTCGTGGGATGGAAGAAAGATATGAACCATTACATAAAAATGAACGCTAGAGATGTTTAAAGCGACACTGACACGACATACGGTACTAATTTCAGTAAATATGTTTAACTCTCTCTCTCTATTCTATGTAACAAATACTACAGCAGCAGCGTCGTGGCAAAATGAACTAGGAAAAGCAGAGAAACAAGAGGATTAAATGAAAACAAGTAGTCCAGCCGCCAGCAGCAGCAGCAACGGTAAGCAAGCAGCAGGTTTGAGAAAAACAAAAAAAATGATGATGTGGATCCAGGCAGCGAGTATCCAGTTCAGTTAGCAAACTACAGAGATCATCATCAGATTTGTTGCAAATTTCTCTTTTGACAAGACAAGAGAACCGTAATATACTGTCCTGCTGCCTCGCTACGTTTCAGTCAGTTGCTGAAGCAGCTGTTCCTTTGCCTTTGGTATTGCTAAAAACCTGTATCAAGTATATATTGATATATGGTGCAAACTGCTAAAATACTCGTGCTTCTTGCTGTAGGATGTATATGCAATGCAAGTAAAGATGAGGATGAGAAGAAGGTTTAATGCATTAATACATACTCCTCAGACTCAGGACTAGGACGAAATTCTGGGGCAAACAATTACATGCAAATGCAATGTATGTATGTGTGTGGATTGTGGATATAGAAATGAAGAGGAAATGTCCTCTTATCATGACATATTACTTTGCGTGTCATCAAGGGTCAGATAGCTTGTTCTCTTTAAAAGTGGAGGTTTCCTTCATTACATCCGGTGTAAATGGGGCTTAAATGAACCGAGCTGCAACCTTTTTATTCTCATTAATATTTATGTTTCAAATGTAGTCAGTTTGATTACACAGTAAGATGGCAGTTAATGAAAATGTGTAAGTTTCTTCATAGTAACATATTTGTCATTGATTTTTGCTTAAAGTTTTCACGGGCTCCTTAAAAAGGAGCACGTAATAGTTGGGGGATTTGACTTTTGTTTTAAAATGCTACAAAATCTCACTGGAAGTAGATATTGTATTGGGATATTCTAGTATTTGCAATGCAATGCAAATGTAACAACTCTCCTTCTGGAACCTTGGAGTTTTTGTAAAAAGTAAAGCTGAATAAGAAGAACGCGTGTCCTTTTGGTTAGTGCTATATTATGTCAATGATAAATTTTTAAATATTAATTTTCCATTTCGCTCATGTGAACACAACGATTCATCCATTATTTACTTCTGTTATTGCTAATTTTTCATAGGGAACACGGCGTACATATGGCGAAGTGGATGTAACTCGATCATCAAAAGCGTGTATATATGTATATACTTATTACAATAATTACGTTTAAAAGCTTGCAGTATTGAGAGTTGTGGGAGTATTTTCAGTACATACGCAAAAATAGTATGGGTTTCACAAGCCAAAACTAGTGATTCATAATGGATTTACAAGCATCCAATGTCAACATGTCATGAAAGTTTCTTTTCGTTTTTTCCACACCACAACGTCTTACGACATTTCTGGTACTACTGTAGCGAGCAGAGTTTTTTGTGAGTTTCTCGAAACATATCTAACCAGTTGAACCAGATATTCCATTATACGTTTATTATGCATGTATATTTTTACATGTAAAATTTTTGTTGATCTCGCCACAATGTAGTCAGTCAATAGGAGTGATGACGAGCGAGGAAATAAAAACCGAATTCATCCCGAGTTAGACAGAATTTGCCAAACATGCATTTCATGCAAATACATGTTTCAGTAGAAAAATAAAAATCAAAGTCATTCTCGTAAATGTTTTGTATAATGTATATATCATGCTGACAACAAAATTGAAATTAAATGTTCAGATAAACGGAAACCAATTCATAAAGCCATCAAAATGCTCTTCACACTCTAAGCCATAAAACTTTTAATCCTTAACAAATTCTAGTAATATGGTAGGTTATGTACGGCTATGGCAATTATCTTTCAAAAATTCAAAAAATGATATTTCATGTACACCTGCCCACTGACTGACTACACATATTTATTTCCCTGAAGATGTTGATGGTCGACAGCCGTTATTATCGTCATCTTTCTTCTATTCCCGACCATTTTCATGCTGCCATGAATAAAATATTTAGCTAGAAGTAAAAGTAGAAGATGTTTGCTTTGAAAAGTTACGACAAGTAGTGAATAAATAAGACATGAATTTTATATGTTATGCTGGACTTGCATTCGATTATTTTTTGTGTGAGTTGCATATAAAATAAAATACAACACGACTGTAAAGACGGACTTGACCTATTTTGTATCGATTTATGTCAGAATAAAAAAGTATTTTTTCTCTTTTCATTAACGACCAAATCACATTACTTTGCTCTCTACATATATTTTCTCTCCTGTTATTCGTCTTCTTTTTTCTGCTGAAAAGTTGTATTTTTACATAAGTCAGATTCATTCATTGCCATTTTCCTTATTCCGCATCAACAACTTTTATGAACAAAGGAACAAGATAGGGAAACTAGAAGAAAGACGAGAGATAAGAAGACAAAACAACATCACAACACAAAGCAATTTTGCAGAGTTTATATTGCTATTGAGCGACAGAAAGCAGGCTGCTATATTTTTGCATTTTCATGTTATTCGCCACAACTAGAAAAACTTTTTAATGATAAAACCAACTTTTTACATGATAGATATTTGGCTAGGCATGTAGACTCTTTTAACTTTTCTTAAACGTATAGCTTCCACCTACCTCCTCCATCTCATGCTTTGTTCCAATAAACCTTGCATCCAGCCATGACCAGTAGTATAACATACCACGAAAACTGGCAACTACTGACAAGAAGCCTGGCTCCAGCCAAACTACTACCACCACATAATATTCTTTATTCTTGGAATGGTAATAATAATAATAATAATGGTGGTGGGTAGCTATGTTATGGAGTTTTATCTCTGACTCTCGTCGCGTCGTCGACTATATGTAAGTACATGTGTGTGTGTGTGTGCGTGTGTGTGTGTATGGCAAAGATTGGCAATTAAAGTAAGCAGTGTTTGTACAACATACTCTCTCACTCTCTGGAACTTTTCATAAAAGTAATATTCGTATTCCTTGTGATGACTACTACTACTACTACTGGTGGAGGTGACTGGTGAATGAATCTATAGGAGAATAAAATCCTGTGTGTATGTGGTGGGTCTTTGCAAGAAGTTGTAATACCACCTTCACATTACTCAGCTGGAGAAACATTAGCACAAAAACGAAGGATGCGGATGTCGTCTTCTGCTCACACAAGTTGGAATACATGATTTGAAGGTACATCCACTAGTTCACTTCTCTGTCTCTAGTGGTGATGATGAGTGTGTGGGTGGACAAATTATAATGTGAAAGGTGAAAGTGATTAAAAGAGTTAAATTTGGTATATGCAAAGTCGGATTGAGAGATGGTTGATCATAGTCATATATATTAATGAGCAGTCATATTCACGTGGTTTATTTAGCCAGATTAACATTTTGACCCTGAGTGGAGTGTGCATAATGTGCATCAACAACATCATCATCATTGCAAATTTGTGGTAAGATAACAGGAAGTACTTTCTATACAGGAAAAAATTGCGACTTTCTTTCCAAAAAAGTGACGCTCGTATCCCATGTACTTTCAGTATTTATGCGGAAAGTGTGATTTTTTTGTGTAGTTATTACATTAAAATATACATGTATATAAATAGCTTATCGTTGAGCTAAATTTATTCTATGTGAAACACGTCGGCGTATGAAAAATAATAACAAGTTACTCCTACGCTAGTCAATGAAGTGATTTTGACTTGTATGTTGTAAAAGTACTACTAGAGAGTTTTATATTCAACTGCAATAATAAAATTGAGATAAGTATTTTACGATAAACTTTTAACGCAATTACTTCTCATTCTATGAGTACACTCACAGTTTGTAATCAGCAATGCACACGTTGCATTAAACTTTAATAATTGATCATTAAATCAGTTCAACCAAAACATTTCCTTCTTTCAGTAACCGCACTCTCAACGCCCAACACTACACAAACTGAATTCCTAGTATTGAGTATGTGTTAGTAATAGTTTTTTGTACGCCAAATATGTTATTTACTTCTCCAAAACGAGTGCAGCAACTAGTAGCAAGTGGTTAGAGAGTGGGAATGGAGTGAAAGTTTCTTCTGGTAATAATAGGAAGACAATAATGTGAGAGAAAAATAATCGTCTCAGCAAGTACCAGGTCGTTTTTATATTTTAAAAGCAATCAACATTTGTTTTATTTCACTTTGCTAACAATTTTCATCAGCCATTTCTCCCAAATTTACTATCGACACTACTGGCAATAAAACCAATATATATTGTGTGGTGAGAAAATCGCGCATAGTACATACTGTAACTTGTAATTTATCCCATTTCATTTCCAAGTTTTTTACGAGACTAACGTAAGTTTACCGTAATTTTATTAGTACAATAGCCAAAAGTAATCCCTCAAGTAGTCCTGTAGTTAACAGGGAGTCTCCTTCCACTGAAGTAACCAAGGTATCAATTGTGTGTTTTTTTTTAATTTAAACCAGTCGTCAATTTGGTTTTCACATGAAAATTGATTTTTCGTTGTTTACCTTGATTTATGCATATGGGTAATATATGGAGCACGTGTAATCGACGTCGGTCGGTTTTTTATCTTATCTTTTTGGCCCGCAGTGTTAGTGAGTAACGGAAGCTTAGAGCGTCAGGTCGAGTATGTTATCATTTATGCAACCTTATCATTCACCAGCATCTTTATCCTTCTCTAGGTACGTTGAGATGAGTCATCGGCATTACGTTGTGAAAGAGACCAAGTTTGAAATATGTATCACTTGTTCTTGCTAGCGCTCTAGCTAGATTATACTCTAGCATTATACCACTATTTTCTTACATAAAAGACAATCCTGTCCTGTGAGTTTGAAATTGGATACAAATTGGAATCCAGATAAATTTAATTTATTGCCCAGTTTTTAGTCTTAACGTAACGATTCATCACTTTCACATAGACCAAAATAATTGTGGTGGCATTACGTTTTAGAATTTTTAAAGATTTAATTCCGAAAACTTTCAAGGAAAGTCAAAGTTATGAGCCTTACTTCATTTCTTATTTGCTCGCATAAAACTTGTCGTTAGTCTTTTACATGGTAAGATTTACATATGGTATTCAGTCTTGATATTGTGTCATTCATAGTATATTCTAGAATTTCAATCTCGATCTCATACTGAAAAGTTTCTTTTGCTATATTTATACCCAACTTGATATGTGCAGAAAAAAATCATTTTAATACCTGCCTGTGCATGCCAACTTACCTGAGTTGTTTGCTTTGCTATTAATTAATTGTAACATTTCTCCCTTTGGTTATGGAGAACTCTTTACGCCTAAATACAACTTAGGCATGTTCATTGTGCATGAGCATGTTTATATTGATTTCTTTTATTGTTTTAGTAGAATTGTGAGCTAATCTGCATGCATTCGGCTGCTCGTCCAATGGCGAACCGACTTAACGCTCGCTATCATGTTTTGGAGGATATGCTGCAGCTTACTTTCTAGGATGACCTACAAAAAAAGCACAATAAAACAGTGTTATAAAAGTGACAACGAAAGTTATCCGATAATTTTACTCCTTACTGTCTGACTCGTTTCCACGTGGCGCGACAAAGTCACCTCCACCACCTTATGATATCTTTATGGATTAAACAAATCAAAGGACATAACGATTACGAACGACTACAACCTGCTCAACAAAAAATTAAGCACATGCACATAACCGGACATAACACTTTGATATAATACCTGCTATTGAGATGTTTGCAGTTCAGTTTTCTCCTTACTTATACTTAATCTGCCACTACTGCTCTGGTCACAACACAAGTCATAAACAACTATAAGCTTATCGCAAGTGAATCAATCCAGTGGGGAGGCAATTCTCATTCGGCTTTTCTGTAATCATGATGCTTAAACGCGTGGTCCTTATGCGCCCCACTCGTCTTGAATTGGATCATGTACGTAACTCTTATCATTCTATATCATCGCAAAATAAGCACTAGAACACATGCACGGTATACATATGCTAAAACTATTGGTGTAAAACCCCACGAATTATTAGAAGCAACCGAGGGCTGTTTATGAACAAGCCAATTGAATCGCAAGTACCTAAAAACTAACAATTCCTACGCTAAAATACCTAAATGCATTATAATAAGCACATGAAGCATCATCAGAAAATGCCTTTGACCTTTGACGGTTTTTTGATCTGCCTCACCTGTAAATAGTAGCAGTAGCTTATAATTGAAAAGTTAACACGAGTGAGCTATTTCGTAAATATATGTACACTTATGCTGTTTGGGTACACAACACTAATCTAAATACTAGTTAATATGCATTTTTTAAATTGCACATGTTTCTCTCAAGAATTAACGTACGTTTACTTTCTCGTTCATTACGATTGTACGTAGTTGGTCGTTGTACTGTTATGCATATTGGTGTGCTTGCAAACGACATCTTTGCCACATTTTTATGTATTTTTCGCAAGAAATAGCATATACCGCAAAAAAAGCAATTTCGACAACTATACTCGCTGTTTTATTACAACATAATAGTAATTAGCATTAAAATTAGCTGACACTAATTATTTGATTTCGTTATCAAATCTTAATCGCACTTTGAAATTCACCATAGCTGACCGCACTGATTTTGCAAATATTTTAAAATAACACTGTCTGAAACACACAAAACACTGAAGTGAGTTCCACAACATGTTATTAAACTAAAAGAAAGTGCAAACCTAGCCTTATCTATGCAAAAATAAACGCATAACGCGGTGCAAGTTTCAGTTGTAGCCATTATCGTTTCATCCAATATTTGACTTGTTTAAAAATGCATATGAATGTTGCATGGAAAAACACAAAGAAAATAAGACAGCTAACATGACATCGTTGAGATAATAACAAAATGTCAGGCACTAAGCATAATTTTGGATGTAAAAGTAAACAATCCCACATTTCAGCACTTTATCAAACGTGCATACCAAATTGGTGACAACGAATTGAGTAATCATTAATACAAGTTTTTAGGTCGGGTAAAAATTTCGATTGAACAGTTTCATAAATCATGATCATCATGTGTAAGAATAAAACTAAGAATAAAAACAGTTTCTACTACAAACTACTTCAGATGGTCTTTTGAAAATGTTAGAATCTAACAATGAACTAGAATTTAGCCTGAACTGTTTCTGTTTTATATCCAAATCCTTCTTAATTAGTAAAATATATAACAGTATTAAGTTATACTTTTATTTCATGAACGTACACATGCCCTGACCCCGAAAGAAACATAGGGGCCTAAAACAGGTTGGTCACTACTACAGTTGATAAACTCCACTAAGCTTACTTTTAAACTCAAATCCCGCACATTACATGATTAAGGAGGACAATAAATTACCTTTAAAGGAAATAGTGACTTGGCACAAACCGACAATAATTCCAGTAATATATCAATTAGCATTAACAAAAGTTGCGTATCAGCAGTAAATTGTCTGTTATGATGTTCCAGGTTTTCTATTACATGTGTTTCCTGACAAGAAAATTGCGGAAATGCTGTAACGTTTCCAACAAATCAGCAAAAAATGAACATGGTTCTATTTAAGAGCGTAAAAAGTATTAATATAAAAATAATTACTTGAGCATCTAGTTTAATTCGCATTTGTTGATCTGTCATGTTTTTAAACTGTAGGTTTATGGTGATGATGACCATGAATTATGTGGTGGTCAGGATGTTGATAAAAAGAGCTTATCAGTATAGAGCTTGGTTTTGTGAAACTTTCAAGTAGAAGAACCAACTATGCAAGTATACCGTAGTACATGTTGTTCTCTTAATGAGTGTTTGAGATTGCATATGTACATACGAACGAACGCACGAAAGCAATATAATAATATCTCATTAAATCTAACTCTAACTCTAACTTACTCTCCGGCAATGCCCGACCGACTTGCGTGCAGTGTGGTTACTGGTTAGATGGCTAATAATAAAGCCGAGTGAAAAGATTACATGCTGTACAGTAAACATAAAGAGAGAGGCATATAAAATTGATATTTTTACAATTTAATTAAGTGTCTGCCATTTTTAGATGATGCGTAACTTTGGATTCATCAGTATTGACGGCGAGAACTGAGAAATAATTGTCAAACAAAACTCGTTTATTTGATAAGCGTAAATCACATGTGCTTCATATAAATGGTCTTCAGTAGTTTCACTAATATTTTTTGAAACAATCTNCTTCAGTAGTTTCACTAATATTTTTTGAAACAATCTACTTGAGTGATTACTGTTCCTGCAATACATTATGCATTTTTGTATCTCATATACTACAGTTTGTTTTCAAAATATTATTTACTTCATTGTGCAATGTACCCTCAGCTGAATCTAACTATACTAGAGACATTGGCTGTTGTCGCAAGCGTGAGGAAAGAAAAAAGTAAATGACTCATTTAGCCCCCTTTTATTGACGTAACAGGCAACGAAGATCACCACTAAACACCACCGCCATCAATCAATAATTCACGCTTGACATTGTCGAGTGAATGATAAATGAAAAGAGTATTTACTGGACCGAGTGCGAACTCATCGAACATTGTCATTTAATGTGTGCTTACCGTATTAACGATCAAGTGGAAATTACCGGCGGCGGAGGTGGGGAAAATAAGCGTAGCCAAAAGGAGAGCATTGTTTGGAGGACAACGGCAACAAGTACGGCATTCAAAGTGAAGTTAAGTGGGCTCGCAGAGAAAACTGTACAAGGAAAAATAAAAGGACTGTTCGAACGAAAAAGGATAATAGCCGGAAAGAGTTGTTCACGTTTTAACGAGCTGGAGGAAGTGTACCATACTCCCGAAAATTGGATTACGGTGGTGCAGCAACTAGAGAACAGAAAACATGTCGTACACCGAGCTGGAGGCCGGATACAAAGGACTCCTAGGCATCTATGAGTTCCTTAACAATAACGAACTATCCATGATGACACAATATACGCAGTCAAGGGTATACCCTTTCTACTTCAGTCTTGTTACATGATCAATAATATTCTTTACTAATTCATTTATGCTTAAAGCGTTATTACAATTTAGCATAATATTGTAGGTAGGTTCTACATTAAACATGAAGGTAGTAGGAACCACTCATAAAATTCTAATTCTGCTCGTTCATACAACTAATTCAATAGCATTTTCTTTTTAGATGGAAAAGTAGAAACGAAGGCTAAAATATGTGTACATTACATGTATATTTTATGCCAGTTTTTAACTTCAAATCTCAGCATTTGAGTGGGGTCGATTACTTCAGCTAGTTTGTTTCCAAATACTTGCATATTAAGAATAAGGATTACCTATTACCAAATTAAAATGAGTAAAGAGGAGGATGCCAAGTTTTCTTGGAACGTGGAATGAAGTGGTAAACAGTATGTCATGCATTATGTATAGGTATATTAAAAAAGAGACTAGAGCCAGAGCTGGCAATTCCTCGCATTTGCGTGGTTGTTATGTAGGAAAAGACGTGGAGGATATACACACAGCAGCATTCTTAATATCGAAACGTACTCATTGACGCAAACGTTCACTTTTTTCTCTTTCGGAACAGTCAAAATAGAAGACTTGAAGTTGAGAAAAAATATTATTACGTGTCTACTTGAAAGAAATCGTTTATAAATCTCAGGTTTATAGTTAAAATGCGACGGTGATGATGCGGTACAAGGTGCGTGCATGCCATGAAAATGTGAACGTTTCTTATCGTAGCCTAAAAGTAGTTAAGTAAAAACTGTCTTCATTCGCTTGCGTTGCGTACAAGTTGGAGTTGGAAAAAAGGGCTATAGAAAATGTACAGTTGTTTGTAGCATTTATGTCATGTATACTATTAGAAGCAGCAAGTAGTAGTATAGAATGCATTTTATCTAACAATCTATATTTTATAGTGAGCCAACGTGTCTCGTTATCGTCATCTACACATCATGTGCTTTTATAATATGGCATTTGCAGTGCAACGCAACTTTGTATAGCCATTTTTAACGTTCACAGAAAAAAAAACTTCTCTTCAATTTCATGGCAGTATTTCCACGCGTTTAAGATTAAACAACATCTAGAAAGCCTCCGGTATATCTTTTCCGTGTATTGCGCAGGGCATTAAACTTTCAATCCGATTGTTCACAAATTGTTTGCAGTTTAGCTTAGGCAATTCACAGTAATTCTCTTATTGAAAAAAGGACAAATGTAGGTTATAAAAGTATTCATGCTAATTGCACTTTAGTAGTAACAGAATTATTACACAATGTTGCAATTAATATGACAAATGCGGCTTGTGACACCGCATTCTCGCAATAGTTTTTTATTACATTCTTCGTTGTTTTTTTCTTGTTTTAGTGGCTCGTTTTAATATACAAGAAACAGAATAGTCCCTCGTTTTTTCCTAGTTTCTTTTTTTAAATAAATTATGTTTTCTACATCTTTTTAGGCTTGAGTGGTAGGGATATATAAATAAAGTGCTTCTGTAGAATTTGATTGGTGATATTAGAATAATGGCTCATTGTCTTCAGGTGACTTTAAAATTTTTTCGTAGCCTTGGTCTTAAAGTCTCTGACTTCAAGGTAAATCACGTTAATATAAAAGTACTTAATGCAGAATAGTTGACACTGTTTTATGTTTAGGGATCACTTATCTAATCAACTCTTTTAGAATGCAGCAGCTTTTTCTAATATTATATGTGTCATATCACTCGACACTAGCTGCTTTTCAAAGTATGTATAACAATTAAAATGTAAGTTATTTTAGGAAATAGGTATAAAAAGGCATAGCCACTTGTATTCGTGTTTGAAATGAAAGTCTATGAGAGATCAGCTATTTTAATGGCAACTCCTAATTACAGCTTCCTCTCGGGGAGGCTGATGATGATGGGGAGGATGGGGCATCGTGTAAACAAGTTATTGTTGGCATTTGTGCCATGGCCAAAAAGTCCGAGTCCAAACCGATGAAGGAAATTTTGACAAGACTTGACGATTTTGAGTATATCAAGACAATTGTATTCCCAGAAGAGACCATACTCAAAGTAAGACCTTTTACCAATTGAAAAAATGAGTTTCCAAAATCAAATATTTAAGGGGATTTAAAAGATTCTTAGGGGAGCATGTGTTCAAAGTGATGATAAATGCTCACATACACTCAGTTATTGACTATGGTGTGGATATCTGGGCCATCCAGACAGATAATCAATTACAAGTTATACAGCGGAAAGTTGACAGATTTTTGTTAGAAATTAGGTATCCTTCTCAGTTTAGGAAAAGAAAGACAAAATGTTCTGACACCGGTTCCATCAGAAAAGAATATGACTTTCTGTCTTTGCAACAGCGACGAGATTTTGTTATTTTAAAAGGTGTTTATAAAGATATAAAAAACCAAATCATAGAAATATCCAAACGATCTATATTATCTGAAGTTCCACGTTTAACTGTACCGTCGTTTAAATCAGAATGTTACAAAAAT